>JAVFBY010142780.1:0-11576 GCA_034781015.1 Tonicella lineata
TGTAAGTTCTTGTCTGATTGGTTGGATAATATTGCAACAAGAAGAGTTATGACCACTTTGCTCACAAGAGGGCGCAGAAGTAAATTCTGATTTGGGTTACACGGTCTGCCAAGGTATTGTAATGGAGAGTTGCTCGTAATAAAAACCTTGGCTAGCGAAGATGGGGCAGTAACGCTTTGTAGCATCAAGGTTTACAATTTTTTCGGCCCAACTTACGTCACTAGTGATAATTAAAATAGGCAGTTTTCCTTTACGCTGACTTTGTGACAAATAAAACATTATAATATATACTTAATATTGAACGTAGAACATACTGAAATTTAGTTGAAAATTCACGAGCCTATCGCTTTAACTATATGCGTGTATCGGCCATTTTCTTTTAGTTGATATCTTTTTTCTCCCTGTTGGGTATGTATAACGGACAGAAAAAGTACATGCAACGGTATTTGTTATTTTTTTACTATTCAACACAATAAATTCTAGTGGCAGTTCAGGCATTTCCATGAAGATTTTCCATTTTTGAAATAAAGAGTGTAGTGTAAGCTTATATATTTTGAGTAAATGTAAACCGAAATGTTGAATGTGACGAAGGGGAGGAGGAGGGGATGTTTTATGGATGTTTTAGAGGATACTATTCTCAATTGATTTATTAAACTATGATATAGTTTGCTGAGAAACTGAGCCATTAACGTAGCTTGTTTCATTGTCAGCCTGAAAAATTGTCCCAGTATACCCCATGCAAAGGGGTGCAATAGGACAGCTTATGGGGTGCACAGGGACATATGATGTTAATTTGGAATTTTTTGTAAGCAAATAAAACCACCAAAAAAAAGGCCTTTAATGGCCATTCTGACTCAGTGCCAGTTGACAGTAGATCGAATCGTCAATAAGCCATAAAACGCAAGTAAACTATCAAAAATAGCAAGATTCCCGAGGAAGATATGACATCGTTCATGTATACAGTAAGGCTTAGGTGTTATACGAGTGTGAATAGTTCAAACAATTAAATGTTTTCCAAACGATTTACTATTATTCATGAAATATTTAATACATTTATTTGATTCCGTGTGAAAAATGTTGCGGCCCAAAGGATATACTTGTGGAAGTATATAGTCCCATTTAATCCTACCAAAAGTGTCCCACATTATCTCATGCTATTTTATATATTTATATAAATGCAGAGAAAGAAAATGTAACATGCCTCCACCGGGGATCGAACCCGAGACCTTTGGCAAACATGGCCAACACTGTACCGACTGCAATAGAGGAAGTCGATCAAGCGACTTGTCATTGTTGCTTCCTTCTATTTTTATTTCCCGTATATATTTATTTTCTCTTTTAATCTCGCAGAATTAGCTCAGGCGCGGGTGATCATGAACCATCATTCATCCGTTGTAAACAACACTCAGAACATATGGTAAATACAGATAGGACAAGCGCTTTATCCAATCGAGCGGAATAGCAACACGTGATGAATTAGATTGTTTAACAGTTGATTATTTTATCGATTAGGAATTAACTTAATCAGAGGTTCGATTGCCTGTGTCGTGATTCCGGATAGTCCGAAACACACCGATTTGAGAGGAGGAACAATTGGAATACCCGGAAGTTACATTTAGCACAGTTAATCAAAAGCATGAGTTGACATCATTGCATTTCTGTTCCAATGCGTTCGATTGGTGGTCTGATCTGGACGTGTCCAGAGCAGACCAATCAAACATGCCCACTATATTGAGCCATCATAGTCAGTCTGATTCTCGCGAGATCTCCTATGACCTATATACGTGATCAAGATAGATCTCTGAGGCCATATGATGACATTTTGAAAGTGACCGACTTTCGATATTGGGCAATATAAATTTTATAGTAACTGAGCTTCAAAAATTAGGAAGGTTTACACCGATTAGAACCAATATGGCATGAAAAGTCCACCATACTTGAGTTACAAACCTGAGTTACCAAATTGGCTCTTACGGATTACGAAAGCTATCCACACATTCAGAATACCATACCACTCAGATTCACTTGATTTTTTATTTGTTTTCTTTTTTGCTTTAAAGTATTTATATCTAAATGGAAAGTTTCTCTAGTTTATATAGTTGCGGGTAACGGGATAGATGTGAAATCTCGAAGCTGAATATTATTATTGTCGTTTTTCAGGGCGCAGTGGTTAGCATGCACTGGACTGCCGCTCAAAAATCTAAATCACCTGTGTGCACAGGTAGTTTTTTCTATTTTAACAAAGTTCTGATGTTTAATTTTTTATTAAATAATAAAAAAAATTATTTATATGGTGTAGGGAGTAGGCTGTATGGCAGCTATATATTTTCACAGCGAAATATTCCGTCTCTTTGGCAGTGTGGACGTCGACCAGCAATTTGGCATACCGAAATATCCCGTTTTCACCCCTAAATCCGTTACCGAATAGTTTCAAATACACCTTTTAATGAGTTCGTATCAGACTCTGAGGGCCTTGGGTTGGAATCTTAAAAAGATCGCATTGAAATATCTATAGTATCAAAAAATAATGAATATAATAGTAATAATTACTTCTGAAGCCATTGACATTGACAAACTAAAAATCAATATCGGTATTATCACCAATGAACTCGTATGAAGAGGCAAACCACCTGGATAGCTAAGTCAACAAGAAATACGATAACATCGTCGGAACTAAGCGGCAATGGAATTTTGCTTTCAATTAAACAACCATTAAAGAATGCATACGCAGTGATGTACTTGTCATCGTTTTACATCTATAGCTGTATGAGCTTTAGTTTATAAATGACCCTTCGAGCCACTGTGTCAAGTTATATAGAGATACGTGATCCTCCAATTTTGTCCACCTGCACAAATGACAATACAAACCACACGAACGTTTAAAGGTAACCAAAACAAAACACTTACGCCTCTCGCCCACTTTCATGATGTTAATAAGCATGTTGTATAAAGAACTAATTTCTGCTCGTAGTTTCCCAAAAAGATCTTGTACATTGGAAGTTTTTTCTCGACGTGGTAGGAGTAAAATCAACAGCATAATACGAACTTTGTATGAATTAACGCGATATTGTTGATTACGAGACAGTACGAGTACCAGTCGAAATTCGAGAAAACCCTGTGGGTCCTGATCGTGTTTAATCTGCCACTTAATTACTCGTTTAATGAATGGATAGATTCTTTAAACATCGCATATCGTTGATTGGCGTGGAACTAACATAAACATACCTTATTGCAAAGTTAAAAGTCAGTATATATGAAACTCAATTACTTTTTCCCTGGATCAAAATCAAGAAAAAACGCTCAAATAAGTCCTTCGTATTGATCTCTTCTATTACCCTGTCAAGTTTCATGAATTTCCGCTCAGAGACTACAGAGAAATAGCATTTTGAACGAAGTGTCCACAAGAACAACAACAGCAACAACAAGAACAAGAACTCGAGTGGGCTTTAGACCCCGTGGGGCATAGATGCCCACGGGGTAAAAACTCACCACGTCCTTCTTACAAACTTAACACAGTGTTGACGACCTCAGCGCGAAAAGGACTGGTCAGGCTACTCGTCCGCTTTTGCAATGTTTATTACGATGTGTAACGATCCATAAACTCTGATTAAAGCTTCTGAGACATCGTTATTAGCTCGTGCAAATCTCGTGATAAGCTCGGCGCACATCCTGACAGGCCGTGCTTTTTTTCAGCATCTTTGGGCGAGTCTCTATCTTCACGAGGAGCTCGTGTTGTGCTATATATACATCGTGTTGAGCTCTTGTTGATCGTAATGTGATCGTGTTTATCACTCGCATTCAACTCGTAGAGTCATTTCCTCTGTATCAAACGGAATCAGTCACGTGTTCACAAAATGCGCGCCACGCGCATGTTGAACCAGAACCTCCGCGCATCGACGATGTAGCCTACTTAGTTCGCAGAGAGCGTGCTAAATTTGTGCAAGATTTTGGGGTGGTTATGTTAGGTTCCCACTATTAACATTCGCGGCACGGTTGATTCGTGTTCTTAATTGTAGAGAAAGGGTGGTAACCCTATCGGATATTATTAGATCTTGAGGTCCGTCGTGAAAATCGTGTTATCGTAGGAAAGTTTTGGACGGTTAAAACAAGTATACGATCAACATGATTAATTGCCAATCGTATCATCGCATCAGATCGTATTGGATCGTAACAAAGCTCGACATATCGCATCTAATCGTGGTGATCGGAATCATCCTCAACTCATGTCACCATCAATGGTTGTGGTTGTAGTGTTCACTCTGTAAAGTTCAAGAAGAATGAAGTCCCTGGTCAGTCGGCCTGTATATATATCCGTCGGGGTCCAATCGAAGCTCAAATTGTGATCACTCTCGATCCTCATCGTGAAAGACATCGCGATCAGAATC
Source organism: Tonicella lineata (assembly GCA_034781015.1). Classification (NCBI taxonomy): domain Eukaryota; kingdom Metazoa; phylum Mollusca; class Polyplacophora; order Chitonida; family Mopaliidae; genus Tonicella; species Tonicella lineata. Next base: position 4,386 of record JAVFBY010142780.1, read on the forward strand.
GTATCATATCGCAACAGGGCGCATCGGTTCAAGATAAACGTATCCGAAGGTATCTGCACGTACCCGATCGACCCAATCCGACTCCGATCGTGATGATCCTGTCACACTGAGACCCAATCGTGGACTCAATCGGGACAATCCTATCGAGACGTATATGATAGTATCTGAAAGGGAGACCAGATCGTGACAGATCGTGTCACCTGGAATTGACTAATCGCAACCATATCGTATCCATGCGCACCAAATCGTATCAGAACGTATCGACTCGCACCATCTCGTATTCAAACCTTAAATTTCAGAGAAATTCCACGGTCAGCTACGAATCTCAAATCGTCACGTTCGTAAGGTATCGCACGACAGTGGGAACCTAGCATTACGAACCAATTGTGATCATTACGAGCTGAGCACGATTATTCACGAACACAAAAAGGAGTTAATCAATATCAGATATGATGTCTATAAAAACATTTCAAATGCACAAAATAAGTCAAGTGATCGCCAGCAAGCACGAGCTGTCGAGCTTTGTCGAGAAATAAGTACGAGTTCAGGACGATATTACAAGAGCTTAAAGGAGAGTTTAGAGCTCGTTTTACATCACACCTAATATCGTGAAAGTATGCGAGAGGCCTAAAACATTCCATATAGCGGACATCGAGCTTACAACGGTTAAGGGTGAAACGAAATGGATTTCAAATATGATATTTATATAATACCGAAAGTAATGCAGAACCACATTTACATTTGATCCAAATTTTATTTTATTAAAGTTGAAAAATTCCATTTATTTGATGTGACACTCTTCGCTGTTAATGCAAAATGCATGGATTACATGGGCCACTTTCACGATATTTCCTACAACAGATAAATAGCGTAAAAGAAATTTACATACAGAGTTTTATGTATAGGAGAAAGCCCGAGTAACTTTTCATTATTTACAAAAAGAATCGACGAGGCGATTCTGTTTCAAGAATGGACATGTACAGTTACGAGTGCTTTCTCCGACTTAAACGATAGTCCCTACTAAGTTATGTCTCTGTATAGCCTGGGACTATTTTTGTGACACCATACACAAAGATCGGCCAAATCATACTTTTAATGTGAAATGGATTGTGTCGAATTCACTGACTTTTAAGAGAGCCGCTTTTTACCTGGCTGTATATTTGACTGAGTGTTAAGAGCAATAGGTAGTTCACTTTTACCATTGAGACGAATGAAGAAGTCATAATGGGTAGTATATTTATACGCCAAGAATGCTGATCGACACTATCCTGTATTTAATAGGACTACATTTCGCCCTTAGAGCTGGTCAAGAACACCGTAATCTGCGCTGGAATGCACAGATTACTGTTATGAATGCTTCAACTGGATGCCGTTATCTGAGGTACGCGGAAGACGTGTCCTGCAAAGAAAAGAAAAGTGCTATACGCCTTCGAAGATGCCAACAACCAAGACCGGTGTATTAATTATTGGTAACTTGTAACCATTATAACATTACATGACCTTACTGGTTGCTGTTTTTGTATCTTGTAACATGCTTGCTTAGGAACCGTACATTCTTAAAAACTATACACTTAAACAATTGTGACGTCACAGCTATCGTTTAATACAGCGTATTTTTTTCGCGCGATATTTTTTCTTCTTTATTTCGTTAGTTTCATTGGAGTTTAACGTCATACTGAAGGGTATTTACTTTTATGACGACAGGTTATCAACTTCTTACTATGCAATAATGCTTAATACCGTGAAAACCCGGGAGTAAACCTCGTAAAAACCACTCCCGCGATAACCGAAGAGATTAGCAGTCAGACGCACTAACCACCGTGCCACGGCATGTTAAGGCTATATATTGTCATCACTCGTAAGAATCTAAATATATCTTAAAGAGAAATGATGCTTCTACAATATACTATAATTATAGAACTCTTATTCTTTCGAAACCTATTAACATATGCCACTAAAGCAAGCTATTTACATATGTTATATATTTCAAAAATGCAGAGAAAGAAAATTGTACATGCCTTCACCGGGGATTGAACCCGGTACCATTGGCTTGCAGGGCCAACACTCTAAGCTACAGGCAGACTAAAGTGACCCCAAATTTCATCCAAGTAAATGCGGTAAATCTTTCCCCACGAAAGACACTGACACAGAGACGCTGAAATAGCATATTTTGGAATACCCAAAAATGTGTTTACTATTTGAGTTATACCGAACATTTGGTTCTGTCATGTGGACCTATATATTTTTTATAAGGGTACAGAAAGAAAAATGTACCTGCCTCCATCGGAGACCAAACGTGGGACCTTTGACGAGCATAAACACACGACATACCTTCGGAAATAAGAACGAGGTTAAAAAGATTAATCCCCCCACCCCCATCCCCATCCCCCACACAAAAATGAATATCACATCAATCATTTCAACAGTGACCGTATACAGTTAAACAACTAAAGCTTGAATATTTATAAAATGTCAAAGATCCTACCATTTTATGGACACTATTATCGTCTGCTGAAGCAAATTTGTTTTTGTGGCTGTCTGGAACGGATTATGGAAGCTCTACCGTGTTTGACAATAAGATTACAGGACAACTTTCAACGGGGAAAATTTTTATTAAACACATTTCAACATTTTCGTTTATCTTCTTTTTATGCTGAGAGCTTTTTCATATACAACCTTTGAGTAAATTGCAAAAACAACGATGACAAGCTTTGACAGGAAAAGCACGAAGTTTCCGGTTGCTGTGGACAGTGAGAGCGAAATGTTTTAAGGGCCGTCCAGTTGACAAGGGAGGTAATCGTTCTAGGCAGCTAAATAAGGTTTTAATGGATTAATTGTTAATCCACTGGAATATAGCGAGACAGTTTAGGTAATTTCTCTTTGTCTTAATGCTTTACAAGGTAGACACCAAGGAAGTTCCACATTGTAAAAATCGAAGACGAATAGGCATTGGCTTGGCTGATATGCTTTAGAAATGATATGAAGGTTAACTCAGCCAGATGCATGCAACCAGTGCTATTCATGGAAAAAAATTACGAAATCTACAAAGGGAAAAAGGAAAATTTACAAAACAAAAAATTAAAAACAAAAAAATACCAAAGAATAAACGAAATTTTGAAAGGGAAAAAAAAAAATTCCGACAGCGACATCAGTGACAATTGGAGAACTAGATTAACACGCCAGAATCAAGTTGCGGGGTGAAACAATATATATTTGAAAGCCAAATGGTTGTCTGTACAGATTATAAAAGTAATGCACATGCTTTCTGAGAAACAATAAAAGGATATTTAAATCCAATTTACCAACGATCTGAATTAAAATGTCGCACAGGCGTGATAAAATCGTATCCTCGACATTAGGGTCGCCATGAATTACAGACCTTTATGATTTAAATACCTGTTAAATAGGCGCACACCTAACACGTCGCAGGCTTTTTTCACTCGAATTTATCGGTGGACAAAATCGGTACTAACCGCACACTGAGTTGATTTGATGCATTGTAGGAATTAAAATGATGGCTGCAGGAGAGACAAAAAAATTAACGTTTCTCTCTATTCGGACATTGTTACGTCAAAGATGTAGGCTTACATCAACAACAAAAAATACGATTTAGTTAAAAATCTCAATTAGCCACGGCCTTAAAATCGTAAGCATATATATATATATTCCAATCACAAAATCATTTGTAATGTAATTAATTTAAAAAAGCTGAACAAAACGTCGCATTAGTAATTCATGGAGCCCTTCCTTGTTTGCAATGTTTGAATGTATGTATGACCACTAGAATATTCAACATTATAGAATAAAAGGCAAGAATCGATTTTGCAACGAGTCACGTGATTCGAATTGACCAACGTACGCGAATTGTCCCGGCGATCAACGCACACGTTTACTGGCCGAGATTTATCGGCGATTTTAATCGGTAATATCAAGACAGCCTTGATGTTTTCCTAACCACTACGAACATGATCGCCGGTCAAAAATAGGACGCCTTTGAGAGCGCTGTTGCAACCCTTAATATAAAAATTACCCTGAATGTAACACAACTTTACGTCAATTGTTAACGTTAAACCAAATGTTGCGGTGGTAGTGGTGCTTATAAACAACGAAACTAGTACGGGAAGTTCTCGTGTCCTGGCTGCTTTCCAAGTTTAGCATCAGGAAGCCCTTTTTGCTCCGGCGTCACTTGTTGCGTCCTGTCATTGTCCTGCATCGATGTTTTATTTCCTGTAATGTCGAGTGTCCCCTTGCACCACATCCACTTCCAACACTGCATGTACCGATACTACACCATACTACCACCCCACCGCCAACACTACTACCACCGACACAGGCGCCACCACCACTACCGCCGGCGCAACCACCGCTACTTTCATCACCACAAGCACTACCACCACCACCACCACCACCAGAACCACCACCGCCACCCCCAAAACATGTATGTTTAATGTATTATGTAGGAATTACTACGGTCTACATATCTGACTATTTCATGTATTGTGTAGGTTTTCCACGGTCTACATATATCTGACAGCTTCATGTATTGTGTAGGATTGTCTTCGGTCTACATTTATTTCACTGTTCCGTGTATTGTGCGGGATTATCTACGTTATATCCGACTGTTTCATGTATTGTGTAGGATTGTCGCCTGTTTATAGCTGACTTTTTCATGTATCGTCTAGGGTTGTCAATGGTCTGTTTATATCTGACCGTTTCATGTGTCGTCTAGGATTGTCTCGGTCTGTTTATAACTGACTCTTTCATGTATCGTCTTGGATTGTCTATGGACTGTTTATAGCTGTTTCATGTATAATCTAGGGTTGTCTACGGTCTGTTTCTATCTGACTGCTTCATGTGTCGTCTTGGGTTGTCTACAGTCTGTTTATATCTGACTGTTTCATGTATCGTCTAGGGTAGTCTACGGTCTGTTTAAAGCTGACTGTTTCATGTGTCGTCAAGGATTGTCTACAGTCCGTTAATAACTGACTGTTTCATGTGTCGTCTAGGGTTGTCTACGGTCTGTTTATAGCTGACTGTTTCATGTATTGTCTTGGATTGTCTACGGTCTGTTTATAGCTGACTGTTTCATGTGTCGTCAAGGATTGTCTTCGGTCTGTTTATAGCTGACTGTTTCATGTGTCGTCTACTTTCGGCTTATAGCTGACTGCGTCATGTATCGTTTATGATTGTCTACGGTCTGTTTGTAGCTGGCTGTTTCATGTATCGTGTAGGATTGCCTACGGTCTACATATATCTGACTGGTGCATGTATCGTGTAGTATTTACACGGTCTACAGATATCTGACTGCTGTATATATCGTGTGGGCTTGTCTATGGTCTACATATATCTAACTGTTTCATGTATCGTGTAGGATTGTCTACAATCTACATACTAGTATATCTGACTGCTTTATGTATCGGGTATGATTGTCAACTGTCAACATATTTATGAGTGCTTCTTGTACATATAGGATTTTTGGAGGTCTACATAGGCTATATCTGACTGCTTCGTAATCGTGTAAGAAATGTAAAATTGGAATGATGGTAAGCAAATATTTCCATATTTTTTTTTTCTCTTAACGTTTCGCTAATAATTTCTACCAACCATCAGAAATTTCCAGACATATTTCTGATTACCATTAAGATTACTGCTTAGAAGAATCAAGTTGCACGTTCAGGAAATGTCCCCTACACGGAAAACACTCTAGCTCCTCCCACTTTCTAGCTGATACCCAATCGATGAGCAGTGTTCATCCGCCTCCGTACAACTAAAAACCTTATATAGTGAAAGTATAGGCCATGTGGAATACAATACCATCACAGCAGGACTTTGGAAACGACTGAATGAAGAAAGAGTCGAGGTGAGAAACACAAAACTGTCAAACAAATATTTTTGAAGTCGTAGAAGCCAAAAGCTATAACAATGAAAACAACTCTTATGCTACTGTTTATGACTCTATTGGTCTCAACGTGTGTGGTTAAAGGAAACTGGTTTGGAAAAAGAGGTAAGTAGATATTTTTGCAAAGCTTTAATATGTATACATTTTTTTAAATTATAGAATAATATGAACTAGTGATAAGTCGTTCATTACGCTTAACAGATATCTTTGAAATTTAACCGTTTGCTTTAAACTGTTTGGATAACAATAAAACTGTCATAGGCTACAGTGCTCAATATGGTTTCATTGACAAACTGATGCGTACAAATAATGATGTTTTACTTGATTAGTAGTTTTTATTTGCACTTACAAGAGCGTTAGTAAAATAGAACGGGCATAACTAAGGAAAGCTTTATATCCAATTTATCAGTTCGTTTATAAGCTCCCCCTACTTATTTTAATTGCAAGACCTATACACGACACCCGATCCGCCGCAACTTTTTAACAGATTCAAGCTCAGTTCTATTATTTCATTTTCCATTTCATTTTTCATTTCATTTATTTCAACATAAGCACCATGAACATACAACATAGGGCTGATAATCATATGTGGACAACAACCTCTCCGCATCATAAGTGCGACGCCTCGGCAAAGATACTGTCAACAGTGTTAGCATCGTTTGCCGAAACGTTGCATCCGCCATCCACACACATGTCCCATGTTCAACATTTTTCATAAAAACAATCCGTGCTTTATAAATTCTGACGGGAACACAAACGTCTAGACAATCAATAGCCCTCAAATTGGTCTTACGACTGTGTATGCTTTCGTTAAAGATGGGAATACTGCATTTGATTAAAACCTTCGCTGTTATATAACCGGCTTGGTCATAAATAAGCCCCATTGTATGTAAATTCCCGTAAATTATGCGGTCGTCGTCTGGCGAATTACAGTTGTATGAATAGGCTCGACCTACATGATGATCTCGTACGACAATGTAATTATTTTCATCTTTACTATCAAATGTAATTGTGCTTAGATTGACATTCTATTTATTAGTTTTAGAGAAACTGTACACATTCGCAGTTTTCTCACTCTAAACAATATTCTGTTGAACTCTGTTGTATGGCAATTGACAGAGTTCTCTGTTGAAAAAGAAAACAACAGTGAGTATATTCTGTTGATAATATCAGTATATTCTGTTGATAATGGGGTTATTTAACAGAGTATTCTGTTGTGAAATGGAACAGAGTCCACTCTTTTCAACAGAGTACTGTGTCAATTGCCATAGAACAGAGCACTCTGTTGTTTT
>JAVFBY010142891.1:0-11574 GCA_034781015.1 Tonicella lineata
TAAAAGAAGAAAAAAAGTTAAATTTCTTCATTCTTACAAGATAGAAAAAGTTCCGAACTTTCTGTTTTTGTCATAAACTATAATGTGTGTGGCCTCCTGAAGCCCTTTACAGAAACAGGGACTCGCCATAAGTATTTAGTGGGTATTAAGTGTGTATTTTGGATTTTTCAAATGATAGCTGGGATACATTATAATGCATAAGAATGGAGAAAGGGAGGAAACTGTCAACTCCCTTAAAAGTCAGACCCCCCTTTCCTCTTCACTCCGATATTGCTTTAACAAATCATTTCCAAAACACTCAACGTTTATATTGTTGTATTCCTTGGTAAAATAGCTTTATAATATATTGTTGCCATCAATTTGGTGGAATGCATGGCCACATTTCAAGTTTGAAGCCAAATGGTGTCTTTCTTTTTAAATTGTTGTGTTCACAAAACATAAAACAAAATATAACATGAAACGGGAATGGTGGCCATATTGTTCCCATGAATATTGTGGAATGCAATCCCACCCGCTGCCTAGAACTTAAAAGGCTACTTTCCAAGTCAATTTAGAGAAATGCAATCCCAGCTACTGCATGTCTTGACATGAAAAGGCCACAATCCAAGTTTGATGTCAAATGGTGATTTTTTTTTTCTAAAGTTGTCAACAATAAATGAGAATATAACATTAACGCGTCTTGACACGAAAAGGCTACATTTGGAGTTTATACGTTTTAAAGTTAACGTGTTCACAAGCCATACAAGTGAATGTCGCTTAAAAGCTGCAATGTTGCCATTAATTTGGTGAAATGCAATCCTATTCACCATCTTGACATAGTTTAGTTTAGTTTGTTCACCAAATTTTTTTTTTAAATGATACAAAATTAATATAATTAACAATGAACATGAATTTGGCGGGAATAAAGTCCATAAAGACACGAAGAAGCCATATATCAATTTCGATGTCAATTTGTGAATCGTGTCCACAACATAGTTGGACGGAAAGACGGACGGACAGATAGCATTTATATTTCCCCCTAAAGTGGCAACAGACAAAAATGTGTTTGGATAATTGCCATTCATGGGGTTGTGGCGATTCCAATGCCTACTAAGAGTGAAATTTGTCAAGTTTATAAATCAGCACTAAAGGCACCATATGTTATGAAAACTTCGCTAAACAGGAGTATCTTACAATGAGATTTCCTATACACGTCACTTAAGACAATATTTTCGGAAATTGCATGCTGCATTTTTACGACGATCGATCTACTCGACTCCCTTCAAATTATGTTCTTTTTATTAACTTTTCTCTCTGTCCTTACTTGGTGATTGTGTAGCACTGCCCCACAGATGACGTGGACTCTTCTGATGAGAAGTGGATTATACACAGACAGATGACACCAGCACACACGTCTATTAAGGAACTTCGCCCAAACATTTCTTTGAAAACCTGAAATATATCAAAATGAACAATATTTCCCAATCAAATCTACAATATGTCATTTTTAAAATCAACAATATCTCCTCTTCAAAATTTACAATATTCCAACGGTCACCTGTCTTGAAGGTTAAAAAGTATGCGTAAAACAATTTTTAAAAATTATTTTCATTCTTTTTTTTAATATTATTTTATTTTGTATGGGAATGCCACACATATTCAAGGGCGTTAGAAGGGCGATAGCATGAGGACAATAGAACCAGTCGTTGGTTTGAAAAACGGTCGCTTGGAGTGAGTAGGTGATGTGACGCCCGCAACGCCCGTGATGACGCCGCAATGATACCCGCAACGCCCTTTATGACGACCGCAACGCCCGTAATGACGCCCGCATCATTTCCCGTCATGACGCCCGCCGCCCGTTATGACGCTAGCAACGCCAGCAGTGATGCCCACAACGCCTCCAATGACACCCGAAACGACCGTTATGACGTCCGCAACGACACAATAACGTCAGCAATGACGCCCGAAACGCCCACAATGACGTCTACAACACCTGTGATAACGCCCGTGATGACGCCCGCAACGCCCGGGTCATTCCTCACATTCCACACGCTGCCCAGCCCGCAATATCCGTTATGACGTCAACAAAGTCCGTAATGACCCCCGAAACACCCGTTCCGACGCCCGCAGCGCTTTCCGCCGCCGCCGCACACGTGTGGTGCACATGTGCGGTGGCACACTTCGTGTGGTGGAAGGCGCTGCGGGCGTCATCACGGGCGTTATGGGCGTCATCACAGGAGTTGCGCGTTGTGTGCGTCATAACGGGTGTCATTGCGGGCGTCATCACGGGCGTTGCGGGCGTCAAGGTGGGAAATGATACGGGCGTCATTGTGGGCGCCATCGCGGACGTTGTGGGCGTCATTGCGGGCGTAGTAGGCCCTAAAGTAAAGAGTAACCAGCCACTGCGTGGTTATCTTAATTGACACAAGCACAAGAAGTACATGGAATAGACAATAAGACAATCAGAAAGAGCTGAATGGATGTAGACAATATAGAAAAAGAAAGCAGAAGTAACCAAGTTGTTACCCAATTCTCTCAATCTGTAATCCACCGTTCTATGTATTTTCCTTATTCTCATAAAGAGAAGGCGCAGGATAAGTACCAACAAATCTTACTTGTTAAGAACAGGTAAGTATTTGATGAAGCAAACATGGCAAAATATTGAACACATGACAATTATGTGTTATCTGAGACAGGGGGGATTTACAATATCACTATAAGCCTACGTGCAGATACACATTAACTGTGTATCCACCCTATACATTTGATCCACCCTATACTTGTAAGGGCATTATCAAACATCAGGTCCTTTCATCAACCAATTACTTTTAAGGGTATTATCAAATATAAAATGATTAGGTTCAAGTAGTACGCTTGCTACATTCAAACAGGTCTGTTATGTCATCTGTAATACCCTCGTCCCAAGAAGATATATAATGCGACTCCTATAAAAGAAAACTAAAGGCTTTTAATGCCGGTCAATGTAATGTGTAGATCAAGTGCCGGTACGGAAAGAACTTAATCGTCCTATACTATTGTATACTTGTGTCAGATAATTCTTTAATTCTTTGTGTCAGATAATTCTTCAAAAAAACAGGTGTGAGCTTGATTTTAACATATCAGGCTATCTTATACGCGAAAGAAATGTTTAAAACAGTATGTTTGTGAAACCAAAAACCCTCTTAGGCGTATAGCAAATAGTCACTTGTGTCATATTTAATAACACCAGATATAAAATAGCCGATATTGCTGATCATTTATCCCTTCCGGGACATTCGGTTATAGATCATGTTGAAATCCCGCCAAATTAAAAAAAAAACACAAAATTTTCCTTCAGAAAAAAAAAAACACAAAAGAAAAACGTTAAGAAATAGAATCTTATTGGATTATGACACTTAAAAGCACATTTTTGGGAATATATAAAGCCCGCCGCAGACCAGAGGTAAAAGGTAAAATTCTCGCAAGGCCGTTTGCTCAGCACGTATAGTTCAGCAGCGAGACGCTGAGGAAAATACCCAACGTGAATGATACCTTTGGTCTCGCAAGGCAGAAATCACGCCATATGAGAGGGTCGTGAGCTAGCTGTGGGGATGAATGAAGCGGCGTTTGTCTATCGCGTAATTCACATTTAGCTAAAGTTTGAATTCTGCTTTTTTTTGTAGGGGAAAAAAAGGCAAAAAAAAAATTGTTTTTTTTGCCGGTGTATACAGGCCTACGATCGTTCCCGTAAACGTGATAATTGCTGAAAAAATGTTGAGCTCACAATTTATCACTTAAATGACCCATCGTTACCTAAAATATATAATGGAATATTTCCCGTCGTTGTAATTTGTCGCTAAGCGTTTTAAGATACCAAATATATATATCACTTTACCCAGTTATCGTTGACTGCTACAACAACAACACATACTACAACTGCCTGCTGTATTTTGTAGCGAACATCTCAAAATAGAAACTTTAACTTTGATTTTAAAGAAAAATAGAAAATCAAAAGCTTTCAGTTTATGGGAAAAATGGAAAGTTTATATTTTTTTCCGTCTGAGAAAAATACAGAAACTCGCCGATTATCCTTTTATAAATAGTTTTAGACCATTTAGCGGTTAGTAGGCCTTTAAACGAGTATGTTATTATTTGTCGGCCAAGTGGCGTAACAGGCTTGGGCGGTCGATAAAGTTTATTATTATTCCATATTAGCTAGCTTTTCGATGACAGCCAGGGATTTTAATTGTTTTGTCAAATATGAGAGTTGTTTATGTAGGTCGGCAAAAGTTCAGACAGGACTGTAGAATCAGGGACTATGTAGAATAACTATAGTATCTGCATCATGACAGAAGTCACATCTTTACAGCAATTAACGAGACACTTTTAGCTGAAGCTGCCCATAGATTGAATAAAGACGCTCTTACTTGGTAAAAATGTATATATTCAACATCTACCAATTGTAAGGATTAAATACTCAATACCAGGCCTGTTTACCCTAAACAAAAATTTGAGTGTAAGAAAGTGTTTTCCGAGTCACCTAAGTTGAGCCAATTTGAACTTGTGTCTACTAAGAGTCAAAACTAATTATATAATAATAAAATTAAAAAATGCATCATAATTATCATTCATGCACGCATATCTTAACCCCTTTTTGCTTTTGTGCGGGCTTTCGAAATGAGTTTCAAAAGCACTTTTAAAAGCTGTGTCATTGGGATCTTACTCTAACGGTTGGGAGAGTTCAATGATCTGAAACATTATGCTTGCTTGAGAATCATATGATAGAACAAACTACATATACCAGTCCATTGGTGGTTTATCTTGCACCAAAATAAGATAAAACACAAATGTCAGTTGGGAGATATGCATCGATGAAGCTCAAACAATAAATTCAAATAATTTAAATAAAATATTAATAAAAAATGAATTATTAAAAAAAAAATTGTAATCATTTTTTAAAATTATTTTAATAACAATTTTACCATCCTCACCTGTGCCAAAATATTAGTTCATAATTTGTATTTTATTATTTAAAATATTAATAACTATGCATTATATACAGTTTTAAAAATAATTAAATCATTACTAGTTGGTCTTTGCGCACATCTGATTTTATTAAGTAATTAGCACTAACATTCTATTTTAGTAGAAATAAAGGCAAAAATCAGATTTCTGTGCATATATCGCCGAGGTAACGCCGAGGTTTATTACCGTACTTGTTTATATCACATTCATGACATCTTGATTTGAATAACTAATGCTAACAGACAAAATCACATATTTTCAACATCAAACTTTCAATTAGGGTGTGCACGTTAGCAGGCCCCTATAGCACTATTTTTCTAAAATTCACAATATAAAATTGGAAATATTAAAAAGCAATTATTTAGTTATTCTAGTAGCTCACTTCCTTTATCTCTTTTTTGTTTTGTTTAGGCCTAGTGATATTGACTTGTCATGCCATTTGTTTTTGTAAACACCAAACAATGCCAATGAACCGTTTAAACCATCCATATTGTAATATTTGTTTCCATAAACATGTCTTGACAAACAAGGTCAAAATATTGGAGTTTAAAATGATGAAAAACTGTATTATAATTCTACAAGTTGATTTGCAGATATATCTATATGAGAAGAAAATAAGTTTATTCCCTGTGGGTCAAATTGATCCATGGCTCAACTAACCCCTCTAGTACTGGATCAACCTACCCCATACCTACCAGATTCAGAATAGAAAAACTTGTAAACGTTATGCTTCAGAAAATGTCATGAAACATTAGGTATAGGCAAATACTAATAATTTTTTTATGAATCTGTAACCTTTGCTAAAAAGAATAGGTAATTACCGCTAAGGACAGAAGAGCTATCAGTAAGTGATTTAACTATTCATAAAGAATTCATGGTTTTCGAGATTTAGGGGGTGGCTCAACTTAGCTGACTCTTCCCCTACTGTGTATTTTTTTTAGATTCAGCATTGCAGAGAATTTTAATTTATGTGTGTATTTTAATGGTATATTTGCGTATTTAACATAAATTTGGTGCACATAATACGCCATGTAGGTATGCACAGGAAATGTCCTTCTGTTCTCTTTATAAGCCTTTTCAGATGATATATTTTACGTTTACTATATACATGTGTAATTTATTGTGAGTGTAAAAGACGGAAAGTCGGATTAAATGCCTAAAAACCTTAGGTCTCTTCTCCTGAAAAATAATTTACTATAATTTCATGTCGAAAATATGTATTTATATAACGGAGGAATTGCTTCAGACTAGGCCTATACCCTGCTGTCCGAAAAGGGATGCCCACATAGCAAGCTTATCTTTACAACCTAGACTCCGCGCAACAAAAATGAGACATAAAATGTCGAGTGCTCGTAGTATTTATATGGTTTCAAGAATTTTTATATAATGTCAAAATTATTAGGATAAAGACATGGCAGAAAGAATAAAAATAAGAATAAAAAGAGAAGAAAGAAAAACAAGAAATAATTTTAAAAAATTAAGAAAAAAAAGAAGAAATATATATTAGTACATAGTTTCGTCATAAAATCATTTGTTATTTTATTATTTTTTGAATTTTGGCGAAAAAGCGAGACATGTACTGCTGAGAAATTACTGATTTTAACTAGAATATGCACGTCAAATGGACGTTTTATGACTCGTACGTATTGACTAATGTGCAAGGAAGAAAACGAGATACTTTAAGAAAAGGTAAGCACATTATCCCCCCCCCCTTCGGACACGATCCCCGCAATTGATCCAAAATTAAATAAATTGAATGTCCACCATAAAAAGATATTTTACAATTGTCTTCTAATTTTCCATAACAAGGTGAACTTAAACTTTGTTAATTATGAGCAACAGAAATTTTGTTTGGAAATATGACCCTAATTTTTTTTTAATTAGTAATTTACAATTTTGTTTGTTAGGCCTCCACTGAATTTTCTGAGACATTTTCATGTCACAACTCGATCATTGAAGACGTTTTGAAAAGTGGAATTGTTTGTCAACGAGAGTAGCACGATGGCGGCCGAATTGGAAAAAGCTCCCGGAATAATTTAGATTTTTTTTTAATTCGAGCTAAAGATCGAGTTTTTAATGTATAAAACAGTTCTCAAATATTTGGTTGAGTTTCAAACTACATACAAAAAGAAAAGATGGGACAAACAGTCAGGGGAAAGTCAAGGAGTGCAATTTTCAGATAGCGCACGAACCGCTTTATTGTGCAGTTACATGGATATGTCCTGTAACGCTCACTAGCTAATGTCCCCCAAGAAATAATCTCGAAGCCATCCATTATAACTTTTTAAAAATTATATGTTAATTCAGAATTATAGGTCTATCATTTTACTTCATGTTCTGTACTCATCCAAGAAATAATCTTAAAGCTATTCACTAACCTTTGACAAATTATCTGTATTCAAAATTATAATTTTTCCAAATAAAATCTATCCACATACCTTTTCGCTTGACGCTTTATACGCCGCCTGATTCAGAAGGGATGTCTGGGCGGGGTGGATAGAAGCCTTTTATACCCGCCACACAGGGACTATAGGTAATAATTCCTTATTTGGACATTCATGCATCAATTACTGCATGGCACAGAGACCATTGGTCCATACAAATAGGTCATATCAAATAGGTCTCTTCTCGGAAATCTTGATCGAAAATCCTGAGCAAATATTTTCATTTTCTTTTTCAGGTGAACAGTTTGATTAAAATATAAATACAGGAAAAATAGTCCATTTGTCGGCATCCCAATCCCCTCTCAAATATCTTTCGTTTTCCTTTTCAGTTAAATAAATTGATGTAAATTGAAATATCGGAAAATGTATATTGAATAGGCCTTTACCAATACAAAAACTACGGAAGCCGGTTAGTGCCACGTCAAGTTGTTTTAACATAATTATGTCGTATAAATAGATTCAGTTAAATAAATTGATATAAATTGAAATATCGGAAAATGTACATATTTGAATAAGCCTTTACCAATACAAAAACTACGGAAGCCGGTAAGTGTCACGTCAATTTTTTTTTAACATATGTCGCATAATTAATACTAGAAACATAAAATGTAAAGAGTAAATGTTATGTATAAACATGTTAAAAACGCTCAGATATCACAGATTAAATAATGCCTGGGGCTCAACATAGATGCCTCCTCGGGGTCACGGAATGTTTTGGAACAGTGAACATATATTCACGACTGAAAGAGGAAAGGTAAGTTCTCAACGTTTCACATTTCTGTTTTGTTGCATTTATTTACTCTCGCATACACTTGGCAGCTTTTTGGTGTTTCAGTTCTGTTTGAGCTAAGGGACATCAGGGAGCAAAGTTTGGTTGTTTTTTTTCCTGTCCTTGTCCTGTCTCGAGTTAAGATAAATTATGAAATCATTTTAAGTTCGGTATAACATTATGGTTGATTGGAGATTTTAACTTTATTATTATAGTGCATAGGTATATCTGCGGAGTACCAGACATTATCCCCCCCACCCCACACACACACACCCCCCACTCCCCACCCCTTCCCCCAACCCCTTCCCCCGCAAATGACATGAGCTCCCTCGCTTCCACACCAACCCACACACACACCCAGCTGAACAACAGTTCTGGACAGATCTTTTTATGTATAAGTATTTTACATAAACTTTCACGTCACTCTTACAACCCTTGTACATGTGGGCCTACACGTAAACACAAACAATAAGTATATACAAACAAACAGGCGTGCTATTTGCACAATGCAAAGTGCAGTTCTCATACAAGAGTAGGTTAAAATGAAAAGCTCGAATTACATAAGACTCTATCATCTTTCTATATTAAATCTTTCTCTTTACATTTAATAGTTGCTATATATACACTGAAACCCAATATATACATCTTCGTCCTAAACAAACAGAGATAAAACCAGTTAACACAATTAAACTGGAAAGACCCTCTGGAAAAGCGATAAGATATTTTACTATCAACTGGTAAATTATACAACAAAAATCTGTATCAAAACAATTCAGAATTTAATCATCGGTTACCTCTAGAAAATCATTTTACAAAAAATACGACTTTGCCTCTCCCTTTTTTTATAGCTCAGTTTGTGCTCGAAATTTATAAAGCCTGGCGGCCTATTCAGTGAGTATACGTAGCCGTATATAAGTAAATTTAGGTAGCCTTTATACCTGCGATCAATATCTGGAAGTTCCAATGGAAAATTCACAGGCCGGCCTATCATTGACCTAAACCTTCGCCGGTATATAACCGGCTTGTTCACAAAGAGGTTTCATTTTATGTAGTGATATGCATCAAATTGGAACAAATTTTATGCGGTCGCCAATCGGCGAATTACTGCTGTAAGAATACACACGGCCTACATGACGATGTCATAGGACATCAGAGTAATTCCATTATTTAAATCTTTACAACCAAATGTAATTATACTAAGATTAACATTCTATTTATTATTTTTTTTACAAACTATACACATTCACGCAGATTTTCAAGCAATATGCTATTCTGTAAAAGGGGGTTTCTCGCCTTGAACATAGTGCACAAAACTGAAAGCTTTTTATTTTAAGAAACTATTAATTAAATGTCATGTAAGTGATAAATAGTGTGCTTTTATTGTTTAAGCTACCGTCTTGTTTAGCGCTTAGTAGGGCTTTAACTTATTTACAGCTGATATATGAACATTTTGAGTCACTATCAGTATATCAGCTTCGATATGTGGCTCGAACAGGTGAGTGTTGGCTCTGTTAAGGTCCCAAGATCGATTCCTCGTGAAGGCATAGCCTACAATTTCTTTTCCATCGAAGACTTAACCAAATATACATAAAATATCGAAATATTGCTGAAATGCGTCAAATTATATACCGTAGGACATAATTGTGTTTTTTAGCACTTAATAATTCAGATACACAACTTAAGCGACTATTTGTTAATAACCACGTTAACATGCACATACCTAGAAGACAACCTCTACCACAGTTGTCGGTCCTTGGATGCAGTTTCTTGTCGGAAATTAAAGCGTACGTATGCAGTATTAAGTTTGCCCGGGTAGCTTAGAATTGTGATATATTTCTATATTTTATGGGCCCCAAATTATGGATTCAAGACATCGGACATTTTTAAAAACGCGTTCTCAAATTAGGATTTATTTAAATCTAGTGTTTGTACATAACTGTATTTGGCATAATTGCATATGAAATAAGAAAATAAGAATGGCCTGCGTGCCATTTCCCCTAAATGATTTCACAGCTGGGTGTTTGATATTATCTAAACATGGGTTATACTTCTGTCGACTGATAATGACTGATTGTGTACAATTCAACATGATACTTATTCGCATCTAGGATTACACGAGACAAGGATAATAACAAATTGATTTGCGACAGACCTTGATATATACAATCATGTAAATTTCCTTTCATATGACTCTGCCATATGACGGCAGAAAGACTGCCGGCATAGGATTAGCTTATATTTACACCTGACACATGTATACATTTAGCTGTGATGAGTGCATCGGTATCATCATCCTGTTTGACAGCTGGTGGCCGAGTTAAAGGCTTTTGAGTCATCTATCAATATTATGTGGTGAGATCATAAATCCAAGAATTTTAAACCAAAATTCAACGAAGCATAAATGTTTCATAAATGTAGTATAACACAGGAATAAAAGGCACATTGACATTTCGTCAATGGTGCTTTGGATTTCAGTTCTTTAAAGGCCAATGTCCTACTTATCAGAGTGTGACTTGCGTCAGCTCTTAAACGAATTTATTAAATAAAGAAATAGCAGATATTAAACATAGATAGATCTACAGCCATCTGTGGCTGTATGTGTCAATACGTCAATACTTCCTACAAACAAACAAAATATTTCGAAATGGTGGCCCTTTGTGGAGAGCATGGTAAAAGTTAAGGGTGTATAGAAAACACAGGCCTAGATAACACAGACCACAGACCTAGAAAACACAGACCACAGACATTATGCACTGCACCATTTTGTCCTATATCGTCTAATGTCGAATGTTTTTTCATGTAAGCGTAAAAACAACAAATTCACTTACTGTGAAAACTAATTTGACATAAACAGTGGGTCGTTAACCTTCATGTATTTTTTGTAACATTAAGGGTTGAACGTTAACCCAAAATGTAAACATTTTTACATCAAGCGTAATCTTTACATTAAGGGATGCGACAATGCTTAGGCTACTTGTCAAACATACTTTATATTGGCATTGGAAAAAGAATGTTTGTTCGTGTTTTCTGAAAATCCTTATAATCACAGGTTAGACATCTGAATAATTGTTCAAAACTTAAAAACATATTCAACTAAAATTCCAAATTTTAGGAGTTTGGTGTGTTGTTGTTATTTTACAAATTTTTCTAAACCAGATTTATCCAAAACGGACACTTTTTTACTGATAAATCGTCTCATAAATGTCACCAACTTTATCACTTTTGGCACAGTACCAGTTACAACACATTTGAATTACAAAGCAAAGAGAATTCGACTAGTTCATTTGATAACATGGTATCTGTCATCTAAATGAATTACCAGGGGCACAGACATTTCCCCTGGACAGGGGGGGGGGGGGGGGGGGACCGGGGGGAAAT
>JAVFBY010143002.1:0-11574 GCA_034781015.1 Tonicella lineata
GTTCGTTCGTTCGTTCGTTCGTTCATTCATTCATTCATTCATTCATTCATTCATTCATTCATTCATTCATTCATTCATTCATTCAATCATTCAATCATTCATTCACTCAATCATTTAATCAATAGTTTAATCAGCCATTCAATCAATCATTCAATCAATCATTCGTTCTATCATTCATTTAATCATTCGATCGATCGTTCAATCATTCCTTCAATCAATCGTTCAATCAATTAATCAACCAATCAGTCAATTAATCAATCAATCAATCATTAATTCAACCATGCAATCAATCAATCATTCAATCATTCAGTTAATCAAGCATTCAATCAATTATTCAATCAAGCAATCATTCATTCAATTAATCAATCATTTTACGATTCAATCGATTATTTAATCGATAATTCAATCAATCATTAAATCAATTGTTCAATCAATCATTCAACCATTCATTCAATGATTCAACCGACGAATGAATCATTCTATCATGCAATCAATCACTCAATCATAAAATCAACCAATCATTCAATCATTACATCGCTTAATCAACCAATCCCCCAATCAATCAATCAACCAGTCAATAAATCAATCAGTCAACGTTTCAATCTGAATCTAAAATGGCAGTTTAATTTCTTAGAAAAACGTATTTCAGTTGTCCAAAAGTGTGCGTTATGGCCAACTGGCGCTCTGGTTTGATTGAATAGGCAATGCACTTTCTGGTGGTAGCTAATGCCTATCTGGCCACCAACTGTTCAGAAATATCAATAAAATAGTTTTCCTCAAGAAAACCATTCTTAATGTCCGTCAACTTTTCCGCCTCTTCTAAAACTTCTCTTTAGAGTTGTGTCAGATTCAATCAAAACTATTCATAATAACTGTATAATTTGTTGGAAAGTTTGCGCTGCTGGCCTGTGAGTATTTTGATTGTCAGCAGATCTCCCTCCTCATTACCTCCAGCTTCTCGTTAATTATAGCCCCTCTCTACTCTAAACAATGGTTTGATAGGAGCGAGATGACGTAGTTTGCCGCCTCACTAGACATGCAGGGTGGTTCGCAAGAGACCACGTGTCACCAAGGCACCAGAACTTGCCTAACTCCCGTCACCATTATATGACGATGAGTGCTAATCCGAAATTTATCGAAAATAGATTCAATTGAAACTTTTTCTTAAGAAACCATTGATGTACGTTAACTAGCTTTTCAATTTTTATATGTAATTTTATGGGTGAACTTGTTAAGTTCTTCACAATGGACCAACGGTAGGGACAATATTTTACAAACATAATGCCCGTAAAGCTAGAAGCACACATGTACCGTTAGTTTCTATTCGTTATGTAAAGAAAGTGAACATACGAAACCAACAAAGACCAATTAATAAATGAGCTTTCTACCTAATGACAGATGGTTGCAACGACGGGATCCCATTTAAAAGTTGATGCATAGCTTTAAAAAGTTTTTGCGCTCTTTTAGAAAATGATCATGAGTTAGAAAACTTGGAGGGGTTGAGTGTGAAATTGAGGGAAACGTTTGAAATTTAGTGTTATGTCGCGTGAGATGGTGAAATTCCGCTTTCAGAACTAACAACTTGCTGCCATTAGAATATGAACAGTTATAAAACCGTTAGCTTGCTTAATGAAAGCCACGTGGGAGAGGAGAGTGTTTTGTAAGTTTAACTACGCGTGCAAAACAGCCGTCAAAGTTCACTTTGCCTCAGAAGAAATACTTTTAACTGGAAAAAACATTGCCAGCTTTGTTGTATATTGTAGGAAGAATCGAGCGCCACACAAGGGATGGATAATTCGAGAAGAAGACTTCGTGGCAGAAACGGTGGTCCGGGAAACTGCACGCTCGAGGCTGAGACAAACACGCGTCTGGGTTGGTTAATCGCTGACTAACTTATTTAGAAACCTATTGTAAGGAGGTTAGTTTGGAGCTGTGTCTCCCATCACCTGCCTAGGCCTTTCCACCATCTACACCAGATGCCCAGCAAACGAATCTAATCGTTAGAAGCAAACTACCGCTTTGTCACACTTTCCTACACAGGAAAGAAAGGACTGGCTAATTTCTGATGGAACGATTATGGACTCTTTCACAGATACATTACACTCATATTGCGCTACTTATTGTTTTCTAAAAAGTTTACAAGAATAAACGTTTAAAAAATTAGAGTGAGATAAAGAGTTTTGTAGAATGGGAAAATAAAACGGTAAATTAGAGTGCGTGTCTGGCAAACTTTCCCTGACTGGTCGAAAGTTATGAATAATTTATTTCATTGCAACTCGTTGAAGAAGCTCTTGGGGACGAGGGTGAAGAGAAGCTCAAACATTTCGTAAGAGCTTTATACTCACAGCTGTAGAGTTTGAGAAAATAACCTTTTGAAAGTATTAATTAATAGAGACACATTAGAGAGTGTCCCTTGTTAGCCCAGCATATGTTAAAGTGCACGAGACTGGAATAGAAGGAACCGCACGACGGCAGAGCCCTGGGAACTCGTGGGAAACACCGACTAGTCATCCCATCCAACTACAAAGTCCATTCAAAACAACAACATTACTATTTAAACTAAGAAATAAAAGCGAAAGCAAAAGTAAGGATTGATTACACTCGTGTATAAGTAGTTTGAGAGGACATCCTAAAACTGAGACAGAGGAGCATACACTGTTGCAGTTGGAAATCATACCACAACTTATTTAAATGGTTACACATAACTAATGTGTTACATCGCTTTTACAGAGCCATACATATTGTAGATAAATTGTTGAAAAAATGCTTTAAATCCGGGTTTATTTAGCCAAGTTTGAAAGTTTATCAACTGTGACATCTCTTCCTAGGTTTGCCGCGTTCAAGTTTGTAAGTTCTACAGTCCCGTCATGCTGTTCTCTGTTGTTGGGCTTCCGCTGACGCTCGGGGAGCTATTGTTATTGAAATAGCAGCCGGCCTTTCTCGGGCTATACCGGAGTTACTCGAGCTGCCCTGTTTAGACAAGCCCTCACTAAAACCTCATTTACAACATTTTCTATTATAACCCCTTGTGAATACAGCCCGTTATAATAGTCAAATAAATACACGAATCTCCCATGTACAGACTATTGCCTTTGTATTTGGAGATTCAACTAAAATAACAAGTTGTTATTCAAAGCTAATCTAAACGCCATTTATCACGAGAACTTATTCTACGTTTCGATTAAGATTTATCTTTTTAGGAGCCGCATTTGTTATAAGTATTATTAATTTTTCGCGTTGAATAATACAATGTTTTCATGGATTTTCTAATGTAAATATTTTTGCTGTATAAACAATAATGTACCGACAAGAGAGTGTATATCGCTGCCCAAAGCGTAATGGCCTGATAACGTACAGAACTCAATTCAAATCCAGTAGTAATATTTAAAACCGGGCGTTCAATGCGACAGTCAGGAAAATATAATCATTTAATTATTTGTTGTTGTTGTCTAAAGAATAATTAGAAAAGAAAAGTGATGGTTTAGTCGGATTGGTAATATACAATAGGCCAGTTAGTTAATAAAGACGTGTAAAGAAAACGAATGGAAGGACTGGTTGTGTTTTCTAAATTAAATTAATCTGCTGTCTACATGTGTATAATTATATAAACTGGCAAAAGGTCCCGCGGGTTTGATCCCCGGTGGAGGCATGTAATAGTTTCTTTCTTCACATTTGTAGTATGTATCTAAACTAGTCGCAATGATCATAGATAGTGCAGACTACATCAATATGCTAGTGAGAGACAGCTTGTAATACGCCCACATTACATCTTTGGAAAAATCATACAATATTAAAACCACATTACCAGGTTAATACTATTCTTCGTATACTCATAGTTATTCCGCCTTAATTAATGCAAGCTAAATATTGCGTGGAAAATAAAATATCTAAATAAAAATACATAAAAAGTCAATTCAATAATGCAAATCACATAACCGCTAAGTGAGAAGTCATCAGGAAATATTAATAGCTCAAGTTGACTGTCGTGATCTGGCCCAGAGAGCATTACCCTCTATGGTGAACTTGTTCACGCGTGAAAGGTTTTATTTCTGTTCCTTTTCACAATAGGGTAATTCGTGTATTAACTCTCGGGTCGGCTAAAGTCAGTGGGGATGACTGGTGTGGAAGTAAAGCGATCATGAGCCCAGTTTTAATACTATAGGCTTATAAAGATTTAAACTCGGAGATATCTGACTGCTTTACACACTTCATCCATTATGAGATATAAAGTCAGAACAATAAACTAAACACCTTCTAGAGAGAGGCGTCTCTTTATTCTTTTAGCTACGTATTAAACTGTTATATTATTATAGTCAGAACAATAAACTAAGCACCTTCTAGAGAGAGGCGCCTCCTTATTCTGTTAGCTACGTGTTAACGGGAGAGTGATTTACATATTAAACTGTTATAATATTAAAGTCATATTTTTGTTTACAAATCGGTTTGTATAAACAGATGATATATGGAAGAGGGAAACGGTAAAATTTAACAGAAAACCCTGAAATGTAAACAAAGGTATAAAATATAAAGAAATGCTGTAAACAAAGGCTTTTGGCAACATTGATGATACACACATCGTAATTAAAATACTGAATGAGGCAACTTTTTTAATAAGTTTTCGGCACATTCAATAATGACATTTTTAGTAAATGAAGTAGAAATATGGCTTTTAGACACTACGTTAAGCAGAAATAGGACTTTTAGACACTATGTTAACTTCGTACGTTCCTATATCACCTACACAATTACTGGCTCTGGGTTTTTTTATACTGTTTACAGAAACTAGTTCAATATCAAGTTCACTAAATATCAAGAAACAAAAACAGAGATTAATAATATAAGGGGCCTATAGATTGACCTTGCACAACTCCTTAGCGTGCAGGAAAAAGCTAATGTTTATAAATAGAAGGTCAGTAGAGAGCATGAACTTCAATATAATCTCTGATTAAATAAACACCATGAAAACATTTTCTTTAAGATGGATATGAGCACACAATGATAGTTTGCTAATTTTATTTTCGCACGTGCAGATATCATAGCTGTGCTGGTTACAGATCGATTACCAACATAAATAGGAGGTTATTTAAAAGGGCACCTGCTTGTGTTTTCTTACTATCAATTTTCTAATACCGGAAATCATTTCTGTAACCAATAGGTACATCATTTAATATGAAGCCAAGTTAATATTGAGAAATACTGAGGGTGAATGTGTGGTGTGTACAGACTGAATTGATGGTAATATAATGAAACACAATGCATGTAGAGGAGAGTGGATTGATCCTACATGATTATCTCCCTTTCCGCGCACCTGCTGATCCCAACCATTATGACACACGCCCTCTCTAAACATTGTAACTAAACGCTCCTCATCTTATGACAGCAGAGTAGACACAAAATAACTACATCAACTAGTGTATAAACTGACCATTATGTCACCCAGTGAGCATCTAAAACATTTTAACTAAACACCCCTCATATAATGACAGCAGACTGGACACAAAATAAGTACATCAACTTGCATATTAGCAGATTATTATGCCACGCGCCCTCTCTCAAACATTGTAATTAAGCACTCCGCATCTAATGACAACATAGTAGACACAACATAACTACATCAAATAGTGTATGAGCTGACCAGTATGGGATCGAGTTAGCATATATATATATAAATACACTTATCTAACAACATTAAATAGTATATTAGCTGACTATTATGTGCATATAAACATAAATGCACTTGATATATTAAACAAACTCTTAAACGCTAAAACACTTAAAAATCTTTAAAAATTCAATGTATTTTTATATATCATAAATGTCTTGAAAACATAGTCTCATAAATGTAAAGAATATTGTATGTACTTCCCAATCGTAATATATTTGAAATTTATTAGACAAGGTACGTATTTTGCATTTAAATCGTATAATGTATCTAATGATTTCCGTTGCTGATTTTTTGGGAGAGGAGATGAACAGCTCGTTTCTGAATAAAGAACGTACTTTATTATATAAGAGTTAAAAACATGGATTTACCTAAAAGTGAAACATATTGCTGATAAGTATGAATTCTTGATTTCATAATAAATGAAAGCGGCCTGTTATAATGCAGTTCCAGTTGAGATTTGTATGCTATACGGTATGCTTAATTAGATATATCGAAAGCCATTTGTGTTCATAATTGACGGTGACATATCATAGACTCTATAATGCTAATTTAGTACTTTTTTTAAAATAGCAAATGGTTAAACGACACATGTACAGTTCACAGTGTTAATAGCAGTGATACAATGCACTGGGGCATAGATAGATCTGTCGTAGACAATAACAAACAGTAGGGCCCCTATTGATTTAGTCCTCGATTATAGGCTTTATAGCGGGACAGTAAAATTAAGAAATGACCTATGGCCCGTGAGAAGATGGTAGTCCCGTAATCTTTAAGAAAGGCCTGCAGTACTAAACAGAGGGGAAGGGTTATCGTGTGAGGTGTACCACACGGACAGCCACCGTGCGAGGTGGGACACACTGCCTGCTATCGTTCTACCATTAATTCTAACAGGGTATTTATTTAAACAGACAGTTCCTATTTCTCCACAATGAGCGATTAACAGAGATTTCTCTTTATGTGACAAGTTATACTGCCTGTGTGAGTAGTACATACGGCCTGGACGTCCTCTCGAGTGGACAGCCTCTCATCACCAATCTCTACAACCACTCGAGGAGCGACTGTAAACTGCATTATATTCACACACACAAACAATAGACTTGACTGAGTCAAGGGAGATTACTCCGTTTACCTGTGTAACAAGCTGTCCACAGAGTGCCTTTACGACTTGTTTTTGTTACCAACAGAACGAGACTGGCTTGCCCTGAAACAAAAACATAGTCTAACACAATCATTTAATAACTGATGCCAAATTATCTGGAATATCAATATCATATATGTGTATCGTCGTAAAGTTGACATTTACCACGTAGCTTTACATTCATAGACGCATCGTCGTAAAGTTGACATTTACCACGTAGCTTTACATTCATAGATGTATCGTCGTAAAGCTGACACTTATACTGGATCCAGAATTCACTCACAACAAACTTCACAATTTTAAGAATTGCGATTTTTAGTAAAATTTAAGTTTAGGCTGTTACATGTATTTTTAACGTTGATTTATTGTCATTATTCTATATTTGATTGTATCTCCTCATCTCCAGTGATCGGCCTTTTTCTCACGCGTTTTCTCGCGTTACTTATCATATCTAGACTGCCGGTCAGCGTCTTATCATGGCATCACGTGGTGTTTGACCAAGAATAGATGATATTTAAACCAATGGTTTACCTTAATGCCTTTAAATCCATATGTAATGGGAATAGATTTAGGTGATTGAAAATCCGTTAAAACCATGGATAACCTCATCAATACTTGTATCTATATTTTAGAAAAATCGTCTATATAGAGAATATTTTAAATCCAATGATTTCTTGTCTAGAAAACAGTATAGGATTTATAAAAACAAATTAAATGGATTAAATAAACGAGCTCGAAAAGCATACTTTGAAAATAAATGAAAGGAAAGCAAAAATGATATTAAAGCCACATGGAAAGTTTTAAATCAACGTTTGAGACGTAATGTGATGAATCATACAATGACAAATTGTACTTCAGGACTTTCAGAAATACACTCGAGTATGGAGAGGTTTGATAATACTGACAAGAAATATAACGACAAAACACACTTTGTACATTTTTCGGAGATAAACTCACTCCTTCATTATTATATGTACTTGATGATGAAGTGAGTTTATCTCCGAAAGCTAGTAATATAGTACAGAAAAAATGTACAAAGTGTGTTTTGTCGTTATATTTCTTGTCAGTATTATCAAACCTCTCCATACTCGAGTGTATTCTTTCTAATTCAGACAGTGTTATCCAAAATCACGAGAATGCTGTTAATGGTCTCTTTCTAAATGACACTTAGACAATTTATGTCACAATCCATTTAATTATCTTCAGCTATTTTTATTTTACAATACAATTCAGGCATAGCCAAGATTAATTGATCATGCCTGTTATTCTAGTTGCTATCAGAATAATATAAAGTTAAATTACGAGCGCTAATTGAGTTTGATAACTCCAGTTAAGGAAGAAACTGTAAGTGGGTTTAGCTCAAACAACGTCAATCTATAATTGGTATATCTTGCTGGCTCATTGAGGTGCTGTTTTCACTATGCTTGTGTTATTGTCAGCTCGATCGAATTCAATACAGTCGAGTTATTAATAGTTGCTGTTGTCGACTTTTGACAAAAGTAATTATCATTAATGTGTGTAATTAAACCAAATTGTATACTCGACCATTTCGAGTAAGCCTATAATTAGCAGGCCTGTCCGGGCTGGCTGACATTTTAAGGGGTCTCCAAAGTGGGTTTGGCATAAAGGGCTAAATTTATAAATAAAACACGATAAACTACCTTTTACCATATTTTTCCGATTCTAGTAGTGCCTTATTTACCATTCTACGTATTCAACATTCCCCTGGTGACGTCACTGGCTTAATAGTATTGTATTGTGGATTAAATCCCCTTGCTACGTCACCTGTTTTTTAAAGCCTAATATCTTCATAATGCGAGTTTTCAATGAAACAATTTGAAAATCGTACAGCATGCAGTTAATGACGTTTTTAAGACAATTTGGTGGTATAGACCATTTGGGAGAACCTTTATAACGCAAAAGTAAGGAAAGTGTTTCTCACATAAAAGACCAGCTTAAAATAAAAGATGATATTTACTACATGTACCTATCCTGCAGAATATATATTTTAATTCACAATTGTTTGGAATGGAAAATGGGTTCATTGGGTCAGACGATTAAAAAAGATATCCCCAACATTAGCCATCATTTTAATGTAAATTAATCTTTTACAGGTCAACCCTAGGCTGTAACTTTGCTTTTTACAAGTAAAAATACATTTTCATGCTGTTTAAAAAAAATGTATAGCTTAAACAAAACATAAAAAAACAATTGTCTTTGATATATGACCGTTTAAAATTACACAGCCCCAAGCAAATTTCGGCCGGTTGACATCACGGTGGGCATTTCAAATGACCAATCATTGCTGCTTATATCACTATCCAAACCATTTCATTAAAACCTTCTCCAGTATATAACCGGCTTGGTCACAAAGAGGATCCATTTCATGTAGTGATATGCTTAAAATCGAAACAAATTATGCGGTCGTCAATCGGCGAATTACTGTTTTGTAAAAATGCGCCGTGCTTACATGACGATGTCGTACGACAACATAGTAATTTAATGTTTTAAAATCTTTACAATCAAATGTAATTGTGATTAGGTTGTCAAAAAATAATGAATAGAATGTCAAACTATACACATTCAGACAAATTTCCAAGGAATATATTATCCGTAAAAGGGGTTTTATGTATACGTCATTGGGATTTCCAGCCTTGAAAATAGTGCAGGAAACCGAAACATTGACATGTCGCCTATTTGTCCCAAAGGTCTAGTCTGCGTTGAAAAGCTAGATAGTACTTAAGGTTACAAAATGGTGATAATAGAAACAGCATATTGATTTATTCTAAATCAAAAAGAAACGGCCGGGCATACACGATGTCTGCCGAAGTAGGCCACGCAATCCCCACCCACCTTTAGCAGTATTTCGTGTTTAGTTCATTATTGTTATACCTTGGTTAAATTTAGGACTAACACGCTAAACAACGTTCTGAGGAATTAAGTAAGTCGTCCTGTTTTAAGTCCGTTGTCTTTGGAGGCTCGCTTCATGAATTGGTACAATAATGACCTTAGTTGCGCCCCTCCCTTCCGTACAATCCTATCCTTGCCAATCTGTTTCATTATAATAGAGTTTTTACTTGGATCTATCAGAAAAAATAACCGAATAAGTTACCGGAGTGCGCTTCCTTCCTCTTTCCATGAAGCGGAATAGTCACTTCGATTAGCTAAGTACTCCACTGTGTCAATTTACGCAGTGAATTGTGCAGTATTAAATTACATAAACGGAGTACTCTGCTAAAATGAGTTATCAGAGTTTACTCCACTGTACTTCCACTCCGTTCAATAGGAATACTTCATTGGTTCCCACACAGCAGAGTACTCACTTACCCAGTCCGCTGTATAAAGCAGGGCTTTTTTCGTATTGATCACGAAGAAAATGTCAAGCCTTGTCTCCGTGTATGTTTGTTTGATTTGGAATTTACGCCATACTTAATGTTATTTGACAGGCTGTCACAGCAAAAGGGCTTTATGATGCTCCATAGATAGCTGGGCGCCACGTTACAAACAAATCCTGCCAATCGCCCGCGCTATCAATAAAATGTGGATCTGGCATTTTCAGATTTTAAGTCACACCAAAAGATTATTCATTATTTGTAGGTCAAGACAATATAAAGAAATGTGGTGTGATATGAACATGTTTAATAAACCATCACAGGAAACTTTTACATTATATGACCTTAGCCCTGAAGCCATTCCGTAATACTGACCTTTTACGTTAACAGATAAAAGCTTCTAAAATCGGATTGACAATTTTTTTAAAGCTGACTTCAGAAAAAGGCTGAAAACCCACGCTGTTAACAAACACCATCTGACACGTCGTTTTTGTTTTTATAAAACTAATTTGTTGCTGGTCGAAACGGTTCTCTCCTCCTACTGAATTTCCCACTGGCTGGAATCATCAATTTATTTCTACAGACAAAATCTTACATATCGGGTTATTATGTTTTCAAATGTTCGAAAATATAAGATTTCTATGGATATGGATATTGCGCCAAATATCCTCTCATTGACAATTTATTAAGAGATAATTGTGGATTTACAACCAGAAAATCGTCTCCCACTTTCTGTTGAATACAAAGCTTTAAAAACAAGCTTCGTTAGTCCTGAAACTCAGACCGATTAAAGCTTATTATTATTATTTCATATGCCTTTATAGTACGGAAAAGTCAATATTGATGAAAGTAATGTCTAGAGGGAATCCCTGTCAGTCAGTGGATTTCAAGTTACACCAAAGAACATTTTTTTCTTTAATAGGACAAGATTATATCAAGACATGGGATGTCAAAGGAAACTGTTATATTATATGACTTTAGCCCTGAAGGGATTCTGTTTTATCGATCTTAACGTTAAAGGCCCACTAGCCGCGAGAAGACATAAAATTGATTATAAAAGCAGAGAAAAAAACGGAGAGTTTCTGTATTTTTTCCACAGGTAGAAAAAGTTGTGAACTTTCTTTTTTTGCCACAAACTGAAAGTTTTGATGACCTATTTTTCTTTCAATTCAAAGTAAAAGATTTGAATGTTTGTGAAACAAAAAAGTGCAATACCCCCCCCCCCCCCCCCAAATTGCGCGCTATTACATTAGCGTAACGATAACTGGACACTACTCGTTGAGGCTTACGCTGTTAGACACAAATATATTTGGCCTTCTCGAGCGCTTTATTGACTAATTACAACAACGGGAAATGATACATTGTATATTTAATGTAAAGAAATGTAATTTTAGTGATAAACAGTGTGCTTATACTAGTAAGCTTCCACACATATTTTG
>JAVFBY010143113.1:0-11574 GCA_034781015.1 Tonicella lineata
TTTAGTGGTTTTGACACAATCATACTCAGACCAATCTGATTAAAACCACATCTATATTAGCACCTTGGTATTGTATTGTCGCAATGTAGATCTGAGGACATACTGTAGCAAACAGCGTTCAAAGACGTCAACTAGTGTGGGGTTCAAGAAAGGTCACAATTTAAATTGTCCAATGAAAAACAAGATAGCAGGAAGCTGTGGTAAACATAGATTCTTTTAATCTAGAGCATTCCCAGAGGATCACATTGCCAGCTACATGTATCCAATCACATTGCAATCTACATGTATCTAATAAAGTGTCCCAATGCATGGATCAAAATATAGGGTGTCTACTAGTTGATGACGAGTTTTGAGAGGGACACTTAAAAAATAAATCAATTTGCCACAACAAGAAAATTACAAGCATCATAATGTTAAATTGTGCACGCCAAGTAGCTAATTCAAGCGTCAAATCAAAATAATAGTCATTTTGGGGAAAACATTTCCACCCCTGCGAATGCAATGTTTCTCTTCCTAACATGCATCACAAAGCTATGCTTTTACCATCCATAAAACAGACCTGCCATTTGAATGCCAACAATTTTGAGCGCCAATTTAAAAAAAATCTGTTTTATTTCCTTTAAATGTCTTCTTGGCAATTTGAATCTATCTTAGAGTTTCAATGACTGCACTGAAAATAAAGCTTATTACATAACAATAGCCAGTTGAGACAACAGTTTTACTGAGAAACAATTTTAAGTTAGGACTCTTTAATCCCTCGAAGGGCCTCTTAGCAATTTGAATCTAGTCTAAAGTTTCATTGGCTGGTTTTTGAATCGAACTTCCGAACTATGTAACCAGGGATGGCAGAGGATGGCTGACTGAGCCAATTATAAATTTAACTTGTTTGTCCCTCAAAGGGCCAAAGTTTGCATTTTGAATCTAACCTGAAGTTTAACAGGCTGCTCTACAAATAGATATTACTACACAACAAGACGGGTTGAGATAATAATTTTAAGAGCCAGTTTTAAACATACTTTTTTGTCCCTCAAAAGCCTCTTTGCATTTTAATTGTTGCTTGAGTTCCATTGGCTGCTCTACAAATAAAGCTTAGGGGGGCCTACTACGTAATAGAGGAATGAGAAAATAATGCAGTCTCACCTATGTTAACACATAACAGATAACACTGCCCTCAGCTGTTATTACAAACTTTCATACACATTTAGGCTGCTTCACAATGATAAATTATCTAGAAAATACCTAGCTACAGCTGTTCCGTGTTGCCACACAC
Organism: Tonicella lineata; assembly: GCA_034781015.1. Classification (NCBI taxonomy): domain Eukaryota; kingdom Metazoa; phylum Mollusca; class Polyplacophora; order Chitonida; family Mopaliidae; genus Tonicella; species Tonicella lineata. Next base: position 1,271 of record JAVFBY010143113.1, read on the forward strand.
AGCCCAGCATGTTTCGTCCACCACAGAAAAAATCTCTGCTAGTACTACTAATGAAATAGTGGAAGGAAAGTTTGCTCTTCGGATCTGTTGAGTTTCAGACAGACTCAAAGCGTCTTCTGATAATAAATAGGCCCTTATCTCTTTCCAAGTTCACGCTGTTGTAATTACTACCAGGTTTCTCGGACATAGAAGCCTGGCCTTGCAGACATCTATAGCTTGTATCCCAGGAGATTGAGAAATGAGGGGTAGTTACAGAATAGGTTTAGTCTGGTCGGTGTAGAGCTAAATTCCTCTCAAATATCTTTCCCTTTTTTCTGCCCTCACAGTCAGATAAATCAAGTAGCTATTCAAAAGAAACCAGAGAGCATAAGGCACATATCCACCTTTACTTTCTTACAGGGTCTACCATTAGCCAGCAACAAGTCTTTAGTTTGACTGTTTACAAAGCAATTAACACTAGTACAGCCTGTCAAATTTACTTACCATATTTATCAGAGTTTGAGTAAACACCTTTTAAGCCAGATCTAACCTTTTAATACAAAAGAAAAGTTGCTTAAAAGAAGGAAATAAAAAGTTTTAAGTTTTATAAACAATAAGGTAACTTGCCTACTTGCCCTTGGCAACCAAACTCTGAATCGACCAGGGTAAAATAGAACTGCTATTTGTAGCCCTATTTGGAAAATTAAAATTAAGTTTTACTCATTTATCTAGGTTTTTATTTAATATCAACTAAGCAACATTTTAGTCTTTCTTTTCAAATCATTTAAATAAACGATTTCCCTGTTACATGGTAAACATTTATTCATTTTGAACAAATTGAAAAACTTATTTAGCAAATGAAACTTCGTACAGACCAACTAGTTATTCTCCTTAACTTGTCCTGATGACAACTTGGTAAATAAATTAACTAATACCACTGATTGTTGCTGAAGGAATTGTGGAAAAGGATGTATATATAGGGTTAATTTAAGAGCGGCTAATCGTGAGGGGCTTGTAAATGATGGCAAGGGAGATAATTTGAGCTTGAAGTCAGTTTGATGAGCCAGACATTAGACAGCAACAAATACTAATAACGTCACAGTGGAAAAAGATCTGTGACATTAAAAAAATGCCTCACCTTTAAATGTTTCAATGACCAAATTATCTCCCTTACCAACATTTACAAGATCCCCATAGCTTTTCTGGTATTATTTGGTTTGATTCCATACTTTTTAGAGTTAGGTGGACGATTGGCTTTTTTGGGCTTCTCATGCGTTTTCTTGCGTTTATACTTATCATATAAAGACTGCCAGTCAGCGTGTTATCTTTGGCGTCACGTGCTGTTTGACCAAGAATAGATGATATTAAAGCCAATGGTGCAGCTTAATGCCGTTGGGCTGGAATGTCTTCTAATAGGTAAAATTTAAAATACCCCTGAGCACTGTATTATATAATAAACACTATACAATACAAGTGAATAAGCTACAGTGTAGTAAAAAGCCAAGCAACCAAACAATGAAAAGCATATACATGACTTTGTATATGCCTACCTGGTGTCCATGAAGCTAAGATAAGACTATGTATCTGATTATTTACTTAAGCCAAGCAGTAGCACATGTGCTGTACAATGATTTTATAGGCAGGTTAATATCAGTCCGTGTTGGCCCTTGGCTGCCTGTAATGTTGACACTTGTGTTGATGCGGCATGGCCTCACATATGGTATGTTGTAACCTTATAAACGTACCAGACTTAAGGTATGTATTGAACTGTCCTGGGACGATTTCTCTTTGCTGATATCACACTAGCAGGAGACGTTATGGTGGTTAGATACTCAGGTACACGTATATAATAGTCAGTTTTATGAAGTATTGGCACTGTGAGTTACCTTGGTGACATAATAATTTGATACTATGACAACGGGTTAAGTGTAAAGTTATTATATATTGGGGGGAAAATTGGGTCATTTCATTACAAGCTTCCATAGCTCAGTCTGTTGGCCATGCTATATAGTCAATTAGTTCCTAGGTTCATTTCCGGTGGAGGCATGCCAATACATTTATAAACTATATAAGAATAACAACTCCAAAGACTTATGACTCCATATTTCAGAATCAAAATACTGTCATAAAGAAGGGTTTGTATTTCTTTGCAGTTTGCTATTTACTCCATTATCATGATGAACTTGGCGATAGAAATTCTGGAATAAACTTGCCCTGGGACTGGAGTTTGGTGCATGATTGGCTGATCATGCACTTTCTCGTGTTACTCGCCATTTACAGACACCTAATAACACATGTTATCTTGACGTTTAGTGGTGTTCAACCAAGAAGAAATAATAGAAAAGCCAATCATGCATCTTAATATGGGACTGACAGTTTCACTTTCTTGATGACATGTGATGTTATGACATTTAAGTGTCCTGGGATAATTTCAATATGTTGGCATGTGACACCATGACAACAGCATTGTATAGATCCGGCTCACAGCTGTGCATTATGACTAACCACCATATGATAGGGTGATTTAAGATTTCAGCTTTTTAAAAAGATAATTTCTCTACTGTACTAAGTTTAATTGTCACCTGGATAAGGCTGTAATTAAGGTTTAGTTAAGTATATGATAATGCACTCTACTCATTGTACAATGTGCCTGACAGTTGTACCTGACATTGTACCTGACAGTTGCAAGTGAACTGTGGGTATGACTATTATCAATATTGCCTTCAGAATCCCAATGCCATGTCTTTACTATCCATCATAACGTCTAATACTTTTCAGGGGTTGAAAATTAGATATTTACCAGGTTGCTCTTAAGTCCATTAAACAATTTGTTTGGTTTTCCTACCCTATATCGTTAAATGATAAGTTCCGGAAAAATTGACTCGCCCAACTAAAAAATTTGATTCCGGGACATCTGAATGTGGATTTTTCTGGGCCTGCCTTTTATAGCATCTTAGAGACCATCACAACACATTAGCTGCTGTCTGCAAGTAAGTGATCATTTGTTTTACCCTAGGCCCAGAAAAATCCAAGTTCTGATGGCCCGAGACAATCACATTTTTAAGAAGGACAAGTTAATTTTTCTGGAAGTTAACATGAAATAAATAGAGCAGCTCATCCAAACAAATTGTAAAATGGGCTATAGGGCGACCTTTCAACTTCTGTACCCATACTTTCAAGATGAAACAGGTCGTTGGTGAGAGCTTCCTGATGCCCAGGGCCCAATTGCACAATGCCTCCTCAAGCTAAGGTGACCTAAACTGTCATGGCACCAAAATACCTTTGGCATCAGTACTGGTCATCATTGTAATTAAGCTTGACCTAGACTAAGATTGCTTTGTGCAAGTTGGTCTTGGTGCTCTCGGAGCTTTAAAGGGACATCAAGATTTGTTGTCATATCCTGCCCTTGTCCTGACTTTGATGTTGCCAGTGAATAAAGGGTGGTTTCCCCCCCAATCAGTTGACTGCATGACACTCCAGTCCATGATAAAGGTGAAATATAATCCCTGACCTTGGCGTAAAACACCAATCAATCAATCCATTCATGGAGTATTTGGTGGCATGAACTTGACCTATCATAAAGAGACATTGCAGTGCCATCTAGTTTTTCAACACAGAATAGAACTTTGGGACAAAGAGGCGACATGTCAAGCTTTCAATGTCGTGCTCTATTTCCAAGAGGAGGAAGCGTTTTTAAGGAAAAGCATTTTCCTTGGAAATCTTTGTGATTCTGTGTAGTTTGTCAAAAAAGAATCAATAGAATGTCAATTTAAGCACGATTACATTGATAGTAAAGATTTTATAAAATTGCCTTTTTGTGCATATTGCTGTAATTTGGCTGGACGACGGACGGCTGCATAATTTATGTCAATTAAAATGGGGCTTCTTTGTGACCAAGTCTGTTATTTAGCGGCGAAGCTTTTAATCAAATTGTCTGTTATATGAGCTATACATAACCTTAAAAAGCCCCACAAACCGCTAAAACGTGATGGTAGCTGAAAAAAATCTAAGCACACAATTTATCACTTAAATGACATTTACTTACCTAAATATATACATGTAATGCAACGTTTCCCGTCGTTGTAATTTGTCGCTAAAGCGTTGAAAACAACCAAAGACATATATCACCTTACCCAGTTATTGTAGACTTTAACAACAACAACACATACTATAACTGCCTGTTGTATTTTGTGGTGAATGTCTCAAATACAAACAAACTTTGATTTTAAAGAAAAATAGGAAAATCAAAACTTTTAGTTTATGGGAAAAATGGAAAGTTCATAACTTTTTCTGTCTGGGAAAAATAGAGGAACTTGCCGATTTCCCTTTTATAACTAGTTTTAGCCCTTTTATAACTAGTTTTAGCCCATTAAGCCGATAGTGGGCCTCAATCAAAAGTGTGGAATCAAGACCTGTATAAAATAATTGCCTGTTAATAAAATAATAACTTGCAGGAATTTACCTCTTCGGTTATCCATAGTTTATCCTTTTGGTTATAAAAGGGCAGCATGTTTTTATCACAGTCATTCTATCTTTACTTAGCACTGGAGGAATATTAATTATACAACAGAGCAAAACTTCACATTTTATGGTTTGTGTTAGTACTTACTTTTGCAGTACATTGCCGTTCTATAAGTGAAATACCCTTTAGAATGGCGTTAAACACCAACCAATCAATCAATCTTTATATGCAGAATTTATTTCTTTTGTTATGTAGAATTCATGTCTATGGTCAGGGCTTCAGATAAGATTTTTTGCAGAGGCGTACGGACGAACGCTACGCCTACAAATTCTGATGGAGGCATATTTGATTTGATGAAGGAGTAGGGCCTACATGTATTTGGGGAGTAGTAGCAGGGGTTGAAATGTTTAAAATATGTTGCAGGACATTTATGAAAGTTTGTCCTACAGCCCATTTAACAAACACAATGGTAAATTTGAAAAATTTAACAGGACAATCTAAATTTTAACCAGTTATGTCCTGCAAATACATGTAAATTTCTACCCCTGAGTAGCGGAGAGGGAGAAAAAATATAAGTTAAGCGAGAAAATGGAAAAAGATAAGAAAGTTTTTGTTTTTAGCTGACAAAAAAAATGGCAGTTTGATCTTATTTCAGGCGTCTTCCAAATCGAAAAAATACCTTCAATTTGACTTTATTTGACAATTCCTGTCTTGATTGTTGATACCAAGTGTTAAATAAATAACTGCTATCAAAAAACCTCCATAAAATCAACTTTTTCACCACAAAGGGTGAAAAAATGTACATGTATGCTACATTAAAACGATTCCAAAATTTGTCCGCCATTTATGTACATGTACATGTATTGCCTTGCTTGCGATTTCTCCAATGGGACTGTCTATGCATTTATTGTATTCGGCAAGTTTAATATCTTTAAATCCACTTTGACTCCTGATACTATAAAGTGTGTGTACTTCCTCAGTTCAATAATCAAGTTCAGTTGAAAGTTTTAGAACTATTAAACTGTAACTATAAATATTTTTAAAAATCAAAACAACTGCTTTTATACAGAGGCAGCTTACAAAACACCCCTCTCCATCAAAATTGGATGGTCCATGCATGGCAAGGTAACTCTTTCAAATCCGTCATGATTTGTTTTGTCATTTACGTGAAATAAAGACAGATCTCTGACCAAAATAAAGCTGAAAATGGTACATAAATTACAAAAACAAACAACTACTCGTTAAAATGTATGCGCAAATGGAAATAGTTCACGTAAACAACGAAAGACCTTCCTCCTAGCTGCATTTGAACTTTTAGCATATTTAGGTGTGTGTTTTGAGCAGAATTTTTCTGTGTACGCTTGTGAAAATTTAACAGGCGTATGTGAATTTCAAGAGGCATATATGGTATATTGTTTCTTTCCTGTGGCCGTATTTGAGTATTTTTAATAGTAATTACTAATATGCCTCTTATCTGGAGCCCTACCTCCAATCAACCAATGACTTGGCAAAAAGACTCCTTAAAACAGGAATGTGGCATACATGTACATGTACATTGTACCGGTACTTAAAAAGAAAATCCTGGGACCGTCTTCATTTGTAACATCAGAGGTTTTATTTAAAGAATAAATAGCCATCCTACCTCGCCCCCCACGTCCTCTCTGACCCCCACGACCTCTGCCCTCTCCACGGCCTTTAGACTTCATAATGACCTCTTCTTTCACCATATCTATGACTTCATCGGGAATTCTCAAATACTTTATTGTACTTCCTCGGACATAACATTCCGGCATCCTCCAAAATCTGTCACCATCCTACAGACAAACAATTATTACAAATATATAAAAAATGAATTCTATATTACACAATTAAAACAAAACAAAAATCTCCTAAAAATGTTTTAACTTGTACAATAGGCCATTATCATGAATGGGGTGGTGTTGCAATATTTCCTTGTCAAAGTGAGGTGATCTGCTCTTTACATTCTAAATCACGATGTCAGCACACTGTGACGTCATCGCTGGTGCATCACTTGGAATGCTAACATTTATGACACAACGAATGAAACGTCATCAGTAGACTAGTTGGGGCAAATCCAATTCCCTGCAATATCATTATGGGTAGGGGACGCCCAATGTACTTTGAAATTTGCCACGATCATGTACGACTAAAAGCGACTAGCAGTCAAAGTTTCATGTGGTACATTGAAAGCGATTCTCTTCAACTGAAGTATTTTTTTCATAGTCTTGTGACATGTTCAAAATGGCTGCGCCCATGAGCACGGTACGTAAAATCTATCTCAGTAAACTAAATTAAATATTTGAAGGTGTCATATTTGTCAAATCAACCTATTGCTCCGAGTAGACTGATTTTGTCTTTGTGAATGTCCAGTAAAATTGGCATTTGGAGATAAATGTTTTTTTACTGGTCTTTTAACATTTTCTTAAGGCTTATCATTACAACCGAAGACCGCCTTTGTGAAGCTTTAATTCTGAGCTTGTGTTGGAGCAAAATCTGCAAATAGCTACAAATTCAAAGTTTATTATGTTCTATGATAACAAAAATAACTGCCGATTACCTCCGATCAGTCTGTGATGCGCATGCATCGAAGCTACTGGGAGAAACTAGTGCCCGATCGTCGCAGGAAATTATATCATGTTCAACTCGCTTGCGACAAGTCTGACTGTCAGCAACTGGTCCGCATGAGCACGTACTTTGGCTGACTGGTCAGTCGCATCCAGTCGGGCCTAGATGCAGGCAGTCGGCAGTTGCAAGCAGTCAGCGTGTCGATGCCCCCCCTTTAGTCAGAGGCTCAAAAAGCTAAATACTTAGATTATAAGCCTACATGTAAAACCAAACCCTGCCTATTAAACTATACAAACCTCTAGTCTAAAACATACATGTATCTGTTGACTTCTGCCAAATAGCAGAAATAACTATTCGAGACTGGATTTTGCCTTTCTTATTATCCTCCAAATTTGGTCTTCAGCATAGTTTTTATTCAGAGTTATTTTGTTGACAACATAACACACAGAAGACCTCAAGGTATAGTACTACAATCCATCATCACTCTTGCAACAAAATTAGTGATCTAAGGGCCCTAACTCCATCATGGCTCATTCAAACTGAACACATAGTGGATTAACTCCCTTCTATGACTTAGAACTCACAATCTCATATCTGAGAAATGGATGCCGATAAACGGAAATGTTGCTCTTTAAAGAAATGTATCAACATTAAGATATGCAATTTTATGCCTACTTTTTAGATCCCTCATTTCACGGAGCAAGAAAATTAAATTAGTCAATTTAATCAAAGCTTTCTATTCCTTGAACGCAAAGTAACTGTAGTAATATCAATGACTGTCGGGATATATAAAATATAAAATCACTTCACCATGTTCAGTATGAATAATAAGCATGGCTATACAAATCACTAAATTAAATGTCTCTCTACAGCTTTTATTTCATTGTGAATTTTTTTCAGTCCATAGAATGCACATTATAATAAAATTATTATAAAGATATTTCACATTATTATTGAGACATTTTAATATTGTATAAGTTTGTCTACGTGAACAGCAAGGTACATTTTATTTTCAATCATTTTTTTTGATCAACAAACTTTCTATTTAATTAATAGCATTATTTTGAAAATAATTAAGATGAGCGGTTAATTTTCAAATACAATCATGTTGAAGTTTTCTGCATTTTTAGACACACAAAGATTGTTATTGTGCTTAATAAACAACTGCCTTTAATACTACTTTATATGTTGACCTCTTTAATTTTCTCAGATGTAGTAGTTAACAATTCTGACAATCTGGACAACATTTTCCCCCAAATTTTGATTTATATATTACGTTTTTGATGCTCCTGATTTTATTTCAAAGCTAGGCTGATGTCACATCCAGGCAACAATCAATAATACAAAATGGCTGAACAGTCTACAATACCAAATAGTTTTTATTAATGTCTGGATGTGACGTAACCAGAGAATAGGTTGACTTCAGACCCTTGGAAAACACTGAGCATTACCGAAAACGAATGGTAAAAAAATAGCTTTAATTTTTTCATGGCAGGTCATTGTACATGTTTAAGCAGGTTATTTACTTTCATTAGGCTTAATTTTAAAGATATCTGCATAGACAGTCACTTACATGTTTCTTATTCAAGGAAAAAAAACCTGCATCAGTTGAATTTATATTTAACAAGCTGAGTATACCTGTCCCTTGCTATACACGACAGTCGGAGGACACAGAGTGGGACCGCAATATGCGTTGTATAACGCAAGCGGCAATAGCCATGCATTGTCGGTCATCATACAGTGTGATTGCAAGTACATGTAGGCCTATATGGGTGACATACAAAAAAACAAGTCTGTTATGTCTAATGTTCAGATTTAAAGAACTTATTTGTTTATTTTACGAATTTATAATAAATAAAAAATTGTGTATTTATTTATGCATTGTCCTGTTTTTCTTTAGTCATGTAGACAGGCCTTTTAACCAAATAAATAGGCAAAACAACCGCTGTAACTATAGGACAGCCGCCAATTTGTCATTGGCATAGCCTTCTGTTTTTCACATTTTATTGAAATAATGTTTAAACTAAAACAGCTTACATTATGACACGACCGGTCATTAAAGTGACTTAAAATTTGATAGAGGATGATTTTTCCTGACTTAAAAAGTTTTCTTTTTAAGGAATAGAAAATGGCGTCTGGGTTGTTATATTGGCGGGAGAATACTACATGTATTTGGTGAACAATACTCCTCTCTTTCAAATTCGCTAAAATAAATAAAAAGAAAAAAAAAATCATGGAAAGAATGCAATAATCTCATTTATATATCTAACATTTATTAATCATACCCAAATTATAACTGAAAATGAATATATTTAAAGTGGCGGAAGCAAATCTGGCAGTAAGGCTACATGAGTAGGGAAGGTAAGCTTAAACAAGCTTTCAGTACAACTCTGCCTGCGAAGTAGTCTCTCTGGCCCCAGTCAACCAAACCTTCAATGACCGTATGACTGACAGGCGGAATAAGGCGCGCAAACGGCTTTTTTTAGCATTACTTGTCAGGGTCAAATATAGAAGAATTTTTATACCCTTAACAGGCACCCAAATTAAGTAAAGTGTCAAAAGTGCCCAAAGACACCATTTTTTGTAATTTATATTGCACATGAAACTATTGTAAAAAGTTTGAAATTGTTCATGGTTCTAATATTGTTTGCAGTATTTGTTTGTTTATTTTAAGTGTAGATTATTTAAATTCATTAGAGCTTTTAAAGTTTTAAAAAGTTGGGTCCAAATTAAGTCATTAAAAAGGGTGCCCAAATTAAAAACCTGCATTTGCCCCTGCTTGTTATCTGCAGAGCCTAGAAGCACGTGTTGGGATAGCAAATCTGGGGGTCACATGTTGTTCAGCATAGAACTTATATCAGACAACCAATGAAGCACCTTATTGGACAGACGTGAACCAAGGGAAAACTTTTGCCGTTTTCATTCATAAACTTAAAGCCCTAAAGTTATACCCATTGAGCAAAAGACAATGTCTTGTAAAATGATTAATAAAAAAGTTACATGTGCATTTAATATGTTCTTAAAATTGTCTTTTATTATTAAAAAAAACTGTTCAGTTTCTGTGCATCGCGATAACAAAAGCGGGGGTTATGCATCACGCTGTCTAGACACGAGACTGACAGATTTCCCGTTTTAGTTAAAGCCACAAAAAGACAGAAAACAAGCTGAGTAGCAAGCAGGTCCCCCGCAAAAAGCTCACGTTGAAAACAAATCCACCTCTCTCCACTTATCTTTGCAAACTTTTTCTTTTTACAAACTAAGGTACAGGCAATGAAGT
>JAVFBY010143224.1:0-11574 GCA_034781015.1 Tonicella lineata
GTGTGAAATATAAATTTGACGTATTAGTAAACCTAGTGAACAACATATTACACTTCATAGTCTGTATTAAATTAACTTTGGTGCTACTTAAGTTTGACTGCTGACATCCACATTGCTCTAAACTTTCTTTTTGGTTTTCTGGAAAACATGATCATTGTGACTTAGATCGTTCTTCCCGTGGAATCTTCTTATAAGACCATATTGTCCTACCTTTGTTGATTTAAGTTCCGGACGCCCTAAAATTAAATCGTACACTCGAGCCATTTGAGAGTCAAATAAAGCGATTTGGCAGTTATATTCCGACAACCTTTGGCGTAAAAACTGGGGTGACTTATTCCAAACTGATGGCTTGAATGCGGTAACACAAAGCGTTACTAATATTATGTATTACTTGCCGCTAAGGGTCCGATTCATTCCAAAACTATACGCATTCGCCTTTCATATAAACCATGGATAACTGCACTAATAAAACACAAATGAGAGTTCGCGATCGGCTTATCAAAAAACCCAGAAAACTCAAGTTAGTAGAGAATGTTGCACATTTTTAAACCCGAAGAAACCATGTTGTTCATTTACATGTAGTTAGATGTGCGAAGGATAACTACTGTAATACACTTACAAATATTTCACTTATAAAGAATGGTGGTGGATTTGTAAATCTTATTTATCTGTATCATGTTATAACAGCCTATTTGGTATTCCACCACTTAAGCATCCTGACGGTTAATTTGTATATGATAACTCTACCAAAACAGATCTTCTGAACAACCACTTCTGCAGTATATCCGATGTCCATGATACTCACGCCATCTTACCACATTCTGATAAAACAAACGAGGATACTCCTGGTAAAATGTTTGTGACACAAAACGATGTTTACTTATTCTGAATAATCTGAATTTATCTAAAGCTATACGTCCTCATAATATAAGTCCAAAATTTCTTTTTCATGGAAAATGAACTTTATCTTTTGTTCTCTGTCGTATGTTTATTTTATCTCTCCAGAAGGGCTTTTTCCCCCAATGATTGGAAATGAGCATCTATAGAACTCCGATTTACAAATCTGGAAAGACACATTTCCTTATACTTAATTGCGCTAGCAAAGTCTTTGAACGTATAGTTTGTAAGCATACTCGTCTATAATCACATCTTCTTTTGTATTTTACCACAACAGTCTGGTTTTCTACCAAGCCATTCAATTGTCACACAACGTTTAGACCTATATCACTATATTGGTAACGCACCAGACGATAAAAAAGGAGTACAATTTGTATTTTTTGTAAGTTTGGCATACTGGTCTGCTGTCGAATTGAAACTATTTGGTGTTGATGGTAAATTGTTATCTTGGTTTGAAAGCTATTTAACAGGTAGACGACAGAAGATGGTTCTAGGAGGATCTGAATCTACAATTAAAAATGTCAATGCTGGTGTTCCTCAAGGATCTGCCTTGGGACCACTTCTGTTTCTTCTATATACGAATGACCTTCCGGACAACATTGTACCTAATTTACATAATGACGACACATGTTTATACATAATCTCAGATGATCTTCCTAATGAAGTTGGTACTCTAGAACAGGGTCTCCAAAGAGTATTGCATAGGTCAAAACGATGCTTAATTTAATTTATACAACAAGAAACGAATCCTTTTAAATATCGCACAAATCCAATCCGCCTGATGTTATTCTGTCCTTCGAGAATACACTTATCAATCAAGTTAAACGTCACAAACGTTTGGATCTGGCACCCATGTGTCTTTCAAATTAAACAATGTCACTAAAAGGTCGTCGCTAATGCTTAACTTCAAACATAAATTCGATCGAAAAACACTTAAAATTATGTAGGCCTATAAAAGTTGTATCTGCCCAGGTTTACAATATGCGGATGTTGTGTGGAAAAATCTTTACCAAGCATTTGAACAAAAGCTGGAAAGAATTCAACTGTAAGCAATTTGAATCATTGCAGGAATAACTTGGAATCTGGGTTTGAGCCACTAAAGAAATCAACGCAAAACACACCGACTAGATTTATTTAGTATGAGTACTGATGATGATGCCCCTAGTTATGTTTTCGAAGCACTGCCGTCTCGTATATCGGGGCGTAATCCGTATGCCATTAGGAATCCGAATGGTTTTACAACTTTTTATTGTCGTATTAAAAAGTTTTGTCTGCCTTTCTTTCCTGCGACTGTTCGAGACTGGAATAATCTACGTGAACATGTGAAACGAGCGACTTCAACTGCAGTTCTTAAAAGGCGTCTTTCTGATATGTCTGGAATTGTGTCTCCGCCAAGTAATTTTGATCATGACCCTCGGTTAACTGTAGTGATTTGGTATAGACTGCGTACAGGATGTAGTTTATTACATGAATAATTGCTTTAAGAGCATTATTTCTTCCATTGTCCTCTTTATAACAATATCATTCAAAACGTTTACAAAATGTTCCATTTCTTTTACAAAACTATGACACGACAACTAATAAAAATATTTTACTTTACACTTTAGATGTGTTGAATAAAGACAAAAGCGTAAAAATTGTAGATTATGTGATGAAGTTCATAACCGCATCCAATAGATTCATGTAATATGCAGGCGTGAGAATCTGTCAACATAAATGGACCGTCTGTGTTCGTAAGCAATCCCCATTCCCCATCCTTTAGTTTCTGTTTCCATCATAAGGCTTAAACTACATTTGATTAGTCAATGCATATATGTTTTCAATGATTTAAAGAATGCAATTAAAATTATATATGTTTATACTAATTAAGAATTCCGCCAAGAGTTGAATTGCCAAAGGTAAAATCTCGTATAATAAATAGCTAAAAAAGATAAGGTCTATACTTGTATCTCATTATGAATAATATTTTTTATAAACCAATGTCCTGCCAGTGTATGTTACTGTGTTAAGATTTACTATCCCCGGGAATATTTTACCCGTGTATGTTGCTAAGTTAAACTTTATTTTCTCCAGAAATATTCTACCTGTGTATCTTAGTATGTTAAGTTTTACTATCTCCGTGAATATTCTACCCGTGTATGTTACTATGTTAAGCTTTCCTATCTCTGGAAATATTCTACCCGTGTAGGTTACTATGTTAATATTTACTTTGTCCGGGAATATTCTACCCGTGTAGGTTACTATGTAAATCATTACTATCTCCGGGAATATTCTTCCCGTGTAACATACACGGGATATCGTAAGGTTTGCTTTTTCAAGGAATATTCTACCCGTGTAGTCTACGATGCTTAGCTTTACTTCTTCGCGAATATTCTACGCGTGTATGTCACTAGGCTAAGCTTTACTACCTCAGGGAATTTTCTACCCATGTATGCCTCTGTATTAAGCTTTACAATCTCAGGGAAATTTCTACTAGTGTAGGTTATTATGTTTAGCTCGACTATCTTCAGGAATATTCTAACCGTTTATTTTACTATCTTGAGCTTTGCCATCTCCGGGAATATTCTACCCGTCTATGTTACAATGTTGAGCTTTAATATCCCCGAGAATATTCTACACGTGTATGTTACTGTATTAAGCTTTACTATCTCCGGGAATATTCAATTCGTGTATGTTACTATGTTAAACTGTATTATCTCCGGGAATATTCTACCCGTGTATGTTACTATGTTAAGCTTTACGGTGTCCGGGAATATTCTTCCCGTGTATGGTATTATGTAAATCTTTGCTATCTCCGGGAATAATCTACCCGTGTAGGCTATTATGTTAAGCTTACTATCTTCGGGAATATTATACCCGTGTATATTACTATGTTAAACTTTACTCTCTCCGGGATTATTCAACCCTAGCCCTGGGGTGACTGTCAATATACACTAACGTGTAGCCTAATGACCGCCATGACGTTAAAATCTACAAAGGGATACGCGACTTTCAAATTTCGCCAAACCGTCGACAATTTTGCCCTCAAAGAATTTATTTCGGATTACCTTAAAATAATTTTTAAATGGAAGTGAACATATCAAGGTAAGCTCCGGTAGTTGTTAAGTATCACTGCGACAGTTTAATTTGAGTTTAAGGGAAAAATTATCGACAGTTTGGCGGAATTTGAAAGTCGTGTATTTCTTTGTAGACCTAAACGCCATGACGGTAAATATGCTACATGTTAGTGTATGTTGACCATCATCCCAGGGCTAATTAAGCCTAATTCTGCTCGTGTATGTTACTGTATTAAGCTTTACTATCTCAGGGAATATTCTACCCTTGTGGGTAACTATATGCTATCCGAAGAATAGTCGAAAAATAATCATTGTTTGTTAGTTGTAACCGGTTCTTTCGCATTTTGGGCTTTAACATATAAAGCTTGACTGCACAATATCATTTCCAGATTAAAGCGTTCCTCTTACTATAGGCGTAAAAGAAGTCAAATACGAGAACTCTTTGATACTATTTATTAGGGGTGACTAATGCCTTTTATTAGACTATTGTAATAGTATTGCAATAGTCCACAACAATATTGCGATACTATTGCAATACATATGTCACTATTGCGATACTATTGTATAGATGTATGTGTAGAATTGTGTCAACATTAAGCACAGAATATGTATTTTGAAGATTCATAATCTGCCTTAATGCAATAGACCATCAGTCATTAAGTCTGTTATTTGGGAAAACCCTGAGCACAGTTAACTAATAGCATTTTCTTACTTTGTGTAGGTCATCCATGGTCTTTGAATGCTTGGTACAACTATTGCTATAGACAATTGCATCACCAAAAAACTATCGATAGT
The DNA here is from genome assembly GCA_034781015.1 of Tonicella lineata. Lineage (NCBI taxonomy): Eukaryota > Metazoa > Mollusca > Polyplacophora > Chitonida > Mopaliidae > Tonicella > Tonicella lineata. The sequence continues at coordinate 4,749 of JAVFBY010143224.1, forward strand.
TGACTATTGCGATAAATCGATAGTTTGATGGATGTTACACCCTATACTATTTACATTTTCTTTTGACGCATGAAATGACTGTAGGCCTAGAGAGAGATGACAAATTTAAATGGGGATAAAAAGGACACAATATCTAAAATTAAGCGACGTAAAAGTATGTTTCCATCATTCATTAAAATTACTTAATTGGCCACGTGCTCTTGTGTGAAATCACCATAGTGTCGCGTGCAGATCCCTATCAGTAAACTGGCGGGAAACACGGCGCCTGTTGTCCTTCAGTGCATTAACAGAGCTTCTGAAATCGTCGGCTCCAGCGAGCAAAAACTGTCTACAGAATACACTACAGCGGGGAGTTGGACTGCTCTAATTGCTTGAACCAGCTGCGATCGTATCGCTAACTTTTCTGATCCGCTGTCAAATTTTCATCTTTAAATGAAACTTTCAATCAAATGCTAGTGCAAAAAATGAAAACAGAATTGATGTAGTTCTTAACAGACGGATGTAAGGCAGCGTGTCTGCGCACATGCCATAACTACGCTTATCGTGCAGTAAGTTATAGTTGCTGCTTTTTCATCTGCAAAATTCACCAGTGAATAGCTATAGCTATCTAGATTAACGCCTCACAAAACTATAGAGGTTTTTAATATACCGATAGTAATTTTAGACATTATATTATTTCTACATTTAATGCTTGAATGTTTACAATTTGCTTTGAAGCTGCGTGTATATATATACATATGCAGGCTTCATTAACATATATCAAATATTTATTATGTATTATAAAGGTGTCATATATTTTGTTAAATGAACAACTTTCATCTTTGATTAAAAAACTATATCCCTGTCTGTGCAGCTAATAACCATGCATATGAAATAATAATAATAAGATTCAATCGGCTTGAGTTTCAGGACTTATATTTTGTGACCTTTGACTATAGGCCTATCTAGCTTTTTAACGCCAGCTTTTACTCTACAATGCATGGGGAAGCCACTTTTGTCAAAATATAATAGACCTAAACAGAAAATATAATATATCCAAATATATATAATTTACTTTAGAAATATATACATATAATCAAATGGGTGGCATATAGAATAGATTTATAAGCCATGCAATGAAGGGGTTTAAAATCACATGCAAGAACAACATTTAGCCAAATTAAATTTTATGTAGGCCTATGTATCCATATAAATGCAATTACACCTTTATAGAAAATCCATAAAATGACGGCATTAGGCGCATTTATATACCAGGCGCTTCCACGATGTCTAGACCTTGCGTGGACACAGCGTGCAAAACAAGCACGGAAAGCGAGAAAATACCAATTATAATCTTGTCCCCTGTAGCAATTTATTTGAAACTGGCGACTATTAACATTTCATTTCGTATGCATGGGTGGTTTATGATTGACAGCTGCCATTGATGGCGAAAACCTGTTGACGATTAGATGTAGATTGAGATCTGTCTGATTATGATTTTTCAGCGCTGCCCACCATGCAGCCAAGCCCTCGCACCGCTAACCGCCTCCAGGTGGCGCCTATATCACTGCGTCATCTGTATCCAGCATCTGATTAGCTAATTTGTCTAATAATAATAAAACACATTGGGCACTACAATATTAATTTTACTGTTGGTGTTGTTTATATACTGTATATAAGAAGTGAAAATCTGAAGGATTTCGTTAGTTTCACTCCTAGTTCTGTAGGCTAGTTGAACAATCTGGAAATTTAAATAGTTTGCTAATAATGTTGTCAATAAGTTGTCAGCTACCTGGATCAAACCTCGTTTATAAATTCTGGCAGGCCTCGCCCCTTTGCGGCTTCAAATGTTGGCCGTTATAAACAACTTTGTCTCTGCATAAGATCAAATGCGTTATCGAAGCCTTATATACAATTTAAATTTGAATTATTAGAGTATTTCTCTCGTACAAGTAGTATTTCAACAGTATTGTTTTAATTTTTTTAACAAACTTTAATACTGCTTAAAATTGTAGCAAACATAATTTATACACAACACGACAGGTATTTTGGGTGATAGTCTATTCGGTTTTGGGTGAGTCTATTCGATGAAAATGTATCATTAGGTACTGCTGTGCAGACTCCCCTACGAAGTTCACCCTGGAATACTAAAAATAGTCCAATGTCCTCTTGTTTTAATTTTTTAGAATATTGAAGATTACAAAAAGTTTATTTGTCCAAAAGGGTAATTAATATTTATATATTTTATTCGAAGGGGTTTTATTCGAATGCGTTCCACCCAGAACAAAAAAACACACAGTTCACATGAGTTAATGGACTGTCAGTAGCCTATATATAAAGCTCGCAGAAGATGACATGATGCCTCAAATATACATATTTTCCAATGATAACTCGTCTGCTTAAAAAGGCTTATCGGTGAAATAAATAAACAATGAAACCCGAAACCGCAATTGTTTTTTTATTTTCAGTAAGGAATTTAACCCAAAAAGCAATGCCATTAAGTTCACGATATATAAAAAAGTTAGTTGGCATTTACAAGCTTGATTTATAACCCAACAAGACTTTATGGCTGTTTAACTTGTTGAGTTATTGACCAGCAACGTTTCAGTGTAGCTATAAGTACTAGCATCCTTATCAAGCTTATTCCGATATAGCTTGATAATGGTGCTAGTATCTGCACTTAAACGTTAAGTAACGTTGTTCGTGCTAATTTATCAAAAAGTTAAAACAACCATAAAGTCTTATGTTAAGATATAGAAAAGTTTGTATCAGTCGTGGATGTTTTGAACATGTACATGCATGTTTGGTATTCAGACAATCCACAAATATTGATAGTTTATAAACCTAAAAAAGGCATTTCGCAGCAAAAAAAAAGACAATTTACCATAAAAGCTTTTAAGGTGAGGGCGGCTCCGATGCCCGGCGATTGAATCATACACAGACGCCCAAGCGATATAATCCTACACAGACGCCCTGACGATTGCCTCATACAGGCGCCGTGACTATTGAATCATACACGGACGCACTGTAGATTGAATCATACACAGAGGCCCTGCCGATTGAATCATACAGACTTGCTGACGACTGAACCATACACATATGACCTATAACGATTGAATCATACACATACCCTATTCGATTGAACCATTTACAGACGCCCTGACGATTAAATCATACAAAGACCCTATTCGATTGAATCATACACAGGCGCCCTGACGATTGAATCATACACTGACGATTGAACCATACACCCTTTTCGATTGAACCGTACACAAACGCCCTGACGATTGAACTTTACACAGACGCCCTTACGACTGAACACTACACAGACGCCCTGACGATTGAACCAAACACACGCCCTGGCGCTTGACTCATACACAAGATGCCCTGACGATGGAATAATACACAGACGCCCTAACGATTGAATCATACACAGACGCCCTGAATATTGAATCATACACAGACGCCCTGACGATTGAATCATATACAGACGCCCTGACGATGTAACCGTACACAGCCGCCCTGACGATTGAACCATACACAGACGTCTATTCGATTGAACCATACACATACGTCCTGACGATTGAATCATACACAGACGCCCCGACGATTGAACCCTACACAGACGTCCTGACGATTGAACCATACACAGACGCTCTGGCGATTGGATCATACTTTGACGATTGAACCATACACCCTATTCGATTGAATCTATTTTTTACTCCTGACTGAATCCTTAAGATATAGAAAAGTTTGTATCAGCCGCCGATATTTTGTACATGTATGTTTGGTATTCAGACAATTCACAAATATTGATAATTTATAAACCAAAAAAAGAGGCATTTCGCCGCAAAAAAAAAGACAATTTAGCACAAAAGCTTTCAAAGTGAGGGCGACTCCGACACCCGGCAATTGAATCCTAGACGGACGCTTCGGCGAGGAAACCGTACACAGACGCCCCGGAGAGTAAATCGTACACAAACGCCCTGGCTAGTGAACCGTTCACAGACGCCCTGGCGAGTGAAACGTACACAGACGCCCTGGCGAGTGAACCGTTAACAGACACCCTGGCGAGTGAACCGTACACAGACGCCCTGCCGATTGAATCCTACACACATGCCCTGATGACTAAACCCTTCACATACGCCCTGGTGATTGAATCATACAGAGACGCCCTGGTGATTGAATCATACACAGACGCCCTGCCGATTAAATCATATACAGACGCCCTGATGATTGAATCATACACAGACGCCCTGCCGATTAAATCATATACAGACGCCCTGTCGATTAAATCATACTCAGATGACCTGGCGATTGAATCATATACAGACGCCCTGACGATGTAACCGTACACAGACGCCCTGACGATTGAACCATACACAGACGCCTATTCTATGGAACCATACACATACGCCCTGACGATTGAATCATACACAGACGCCCCGGCGATTGAATCATACACAGACGCCCTGACGGTGGAACCCTACACAGACATACTGACGATTGAACCATGTACAGACGCCCTGACGATTGGATCATACTCTTGCGATTGAACCATACACCCTATTCGATTGAACCTATTCGATTGGCGATTGAACCGTACACAGACGCCCTGACGATTGATCAATACACAGTGGCCCTGACGATTGAATCATACACAGACGCCCTGACGATTGGTGAGTGAACCGTACACAGGCGCATAGGCGAGTGAACCGTATACAGCAACTATTCGACCGAACCGTACACAGCTCTTGTTCGACGGAACCGTACACATACCCTATTCGACAGAACCAAACACAGACCCTATTAGACCGAACCGTACACAGACCCAATAGACCGAACCGTACACAGGCCATATTCAACCGAACCGTACAGACCCTATTTGACCGAACCGTACCGACCATATTAGACCGAACCGTACACGGACCATATTCAACCGAACCGTACAGACCCTATTTGACCGAACCGTACACAGACCCTATTTGATTGAACCGTACTGAAACCCTATTATATTTGAAACGCTATATGAATGCTCTGCACGTTGAAAACTTTTTGTTCCTCTTTAAGTCGTCAATATGTTCACTGTTAAAACATACTGAAAAATTATTTAAATTCATTTTGTACTAGACATACCGTCCTAGTTCATGGATATATAGCAGAAATTAACATTAATTTTCAATATACGTCGTGCTAGTTATTATGGGTGACAGATTAGGATTTGCTTCACTGAGAAAAGTGATATTTCACTTCAGTGAGAACACTATTTGAATTTCACTATGACCCTGCCATAGAGAATTACTGGCATGTCTTATGCATGTCGTCTCCAGTTTGACACTTGATTGACAGTTATGGACAAAAAGAGGAGTGTCCAATCCAAAAACTAACCACTCACACATTCCCTTCGTGTCATAAACACAACTATAGACTGTGGTACTTACTTTACAGACAAATACATACATGTATGTAAGGAGTGTTTTTCCCAAAAAGAGTTGAACAACTGTATTTTCCTAAATATGAATAGTATGTATATTTTTTTTTATCAAAGACATTTGCACAGTAATTTAAAATCAAGTTCACTTTTTCTCATCCTGACAGGATGTGAGCACGGATAGTCAGGGCCCACTTTCACAAAACTTTCTTAAGCTAAGGAGATCTTAACTGTCATGACAACACATGCCTTCAGTACTGGTCGTCATGGTAATTAAGTTCCCCTTAGCCTAAGGAGGCTTTGTGAAAGTGTGCTCAGACTGGTTGGTAAAGGTGCCATTCTTTAGAATTGTGTTTAGCGCCGTATACTCAATTGTATTTTACTTATGTCAACCGATTGTCCACTTTCTTACACTGCACTATTCTTCAATGGTAGAAAAAAACTTGAAACCGTTGTCCGAAGTCCCCTGCCGGCATATAGGCCTACCTCGGGCCCACTTGACGGCTTTAATTGAACCCGTGCGGTTAAAGAAGGTTCAGCTGTCAGACGCGCTGGTCATTGAGCCTTGGCGCGGTCCCTCAGGATATAAGAATTGGAAAGCCTACCGATTTGGTTATTCCAGTCAATAAATATAGATGTTTATACAGTTTTTTCGTGTTAAACTGATCAAAAGATGTTTCCAAGAAGAAAAAAAAACAATAAAAAAAAATAAATTACGCCCTCAGCCTCCTTCCCGCCGCCCCACAACCCATCTTACCCTCGGCCCAATCACTTACCCCACCCACCATACTTTAACTCAAACCCCTTGCACCCCCAAAGGACATAATTGAGGCAGTGGGGGTTGATTAAAACTTGTAAAAGGCCCAGCTATACCCAACCTGATCTATATGATGTATAAGTTTGATGAATGTAGCTTTAGTAGTTTTGTGAGAATTTGTCTCTGTCACCTACCCCCACTCCCACCCCCATATTGATATACCCAACTTGATCTATGTGATGTTTAAGTTTGATGAATGTAGCTTTAGTAATTTTGAGAAATCGAGTGTTACCAAAACGGTGTAGTATTCGGTATAGGCCTTTCTTTCCCCTACCCCACAAAGGGCATAAATGAGGCAATGGGTTGATTCAACCTATAAAAAGAAGATCTTCCCAACCTCACCTATATGGTGTATAAGTTTGAGAATGTAACTTATTACAGTAGTTCTTGAGATATTGAGTGTTAAAGGATTTATGAATAGCTTAGTTTTTAGCCTACAAGACTTTCAAAGACCCTAAACAAATATTTAGTAAAAAAAAAATTAAATAAATAAATTTCAAAAGATGTAGAAATTACATTTACTATGTTCTCTAGCCCAAAAGCCCGACAATTAATGAGGTGATAATGTGACGTCACAGTAGACTCCAGTGCTTGTAGAC
>JAVFBY010143335.1:0-18763 GCA_034781015.1 Tonicella lineata
CTTTGTAAAGCTTAGAAAAACACAAAATATCTTTCAGAGCATATTAAAAAAATGTAGGGCGAACTTATACAATCTGAGGCACCGTTTAGCACACACTGTGCTCTTTACATTGAAACATATTTGATGTTTCTACGATGAGCGGTTTTCGAGAAATAGGGTTTCGAAATGTAGAATGTGCTAAAAAAAATATTAAATGCCTGAAAAGGCCAATTAAAGATTAAGGGATAATTGCAAAGGTTAACGAGTTCTGCCAGTAGGAGAGCCTTAGCGTAGACAATCCCTTCATCCTTAACACCTGTTCAACAGACACAATTTACTCATATGAAAACTAATAATTGTAAACTTTAATTGAACTATTTCTAATAAGAATTTCGATATAATGTTTTTCGACAGCATACAGTTTGAAAACTAGACTTTTATTTTTAGCCAAAGGGGTCCAGCAAGACCTTAAAGGCCCGTTCAGACGGCATTATTTAAATCGCATTAAGTGTCTTCTGTAATAATAAGTGATTCGAAACTCGTTTAACCTTAGCGTCTGAACGTACACCTGGGGGCAATTAAGCCGGATTAACTTCCCCCGTTCATACGAGGTTTCGAGCCTGTTTTAGCATTTTAGCTGGTTCAACTTTGCCGTCTGGACGGAACTGGCTTAAATGACCCAGATATGCGCATCACGCCAGCGTGGTGGGCTCGTAAATAGCTAGGGATCACAATGACGTTGCTTAAATATACCAGGTTAACTTTTACCGTGTGAACAGACACATTTCTAATCCGGTTTCGAGCCACATTTGGCAGTGGTCTTCTGAACGGTCCACAGCTTAGAAGTTAAACCGGATTACCTTTAAACCGGTTTTTATTGTGCCCGTGAACGGGTCTTAAATTCAACTAGGAACTGATTTCAAATTAAACATAGCACAGAAGTTGTCGTATGACCGATTCATTGTGAAGTTTTCAAAAAGCAGAAAAATACACATAAAATCGTTTATATCGACACGTTTTCTGTACTATCACTCTCCGCGCAGCGGTAGCTCATTTAATGTGAACAATAAAATGGCCTAAATACATAGGTGTACGATCTTAACTATTTTATGAACAACCAGATATAATTAAAACAATACATTAAGAACGTATGCCAAGCGTATTCATACAGCTGTAATTTATCTGACGAGGACTACATACTTTACGGCGATTTACCGAATATCAGTACATAAAATAGCGCTTATGACCAAGCCAGTTATGCCTTCCGGTGGAGGTATTACTCAAATGAACCAGCCATTATGAATATAAATGTAGGCCTACGTGTGTGCTTGTGTTTGTACGTGTCAGCACACATATACACTTAGCTATGTGGACCAAGCCCTGTTCGTATAACATGGCTATGGGAAAACTGGATATCCAGCTAGAAAGAAAATATGAAATTTATATTTTTTATCGAGGTTTATTCTACCATAATATTGGTATCTAAATAAACTTTACCTGAGCGGTGTTCTTCGATTGCCATTAAATGTCGCCGAAGCTTCGTCGAGTGGGAGCTTTTCACCTTCAAAGTTTTACTAAAAGCGCCATTTTCATTGCCTCATTCTTCCCGAAATATTTTCCCTGGATCATTCTGCTATCTGCGTAGCCTCGCGGGATTCCAGTCTCTTTCGCGATAGCCTGGTTTACTTAAACGTTAAAATCCGGGGAAAAAAAAGATGGCGACCAAACGAGCCGGAGGTCGCTAAACTCGTTTTCTGGTTAGTTATTTATGAAAAAGGTTTTAAATATTAAATCGAACACAAAACCTATCTTTTTAAAAACAAATAAATTTATTTTTGGATTTAATTATGGAGTTTGAAACTTTAACTTTTGAAGCACACATTCAGCCCAAAAGCGCGTGTAGTAAATAATGACTCGTGTTTGTGCATCAAAAGTTAAAGTTTTAAACTCTACAAATAAATCGAAAATTAATTAATTTGTTTTTAAAAAGATAGGTTTTGCGTTCGATTTAATATTGAAAATATTTTTCAAAAAGAATTAATCAGAACATTACTTTCGCGATCTCCGGGTCATTTGGTCGCCATCTTTTTGTCCTAATTTTAACGTTTAAATATACTAGGCTCTTAATTTATGGCGTGCGGCAGTTGACGCGAGAGAGTCTGGAATCTCGCGTGGCTACTATCCGCGTGAAGTTTGACATGGGTATTAGAATAAGTCCAAGGGGTAAAATATTTCGAGGAGAACGAGGCTGTTGTGGTGAGTTGTCTAAATTCAAGTCTGTAAAAAATTGGCGCTTTTTAGTAAACTTTGATGGTGAAAAGCTTCTGCTATGAAATGTCGGTGACATTTAATGGCAATTAGAGAAGACCCTTCAGGTAAGGTTTATTTTTTTTTACCAAAATGTTGGGACAATAAACCCCGATAAAAGTTCAGATTTTCCTTCTTGCTGGGTATCTAGTTGTCGCATAGCCCTGTTTTACGAACAAGGCTTGGTCCCCATAGCTAACACACAATATGGTTTAGATCGTTTGTCTGGGCAATATTTCGAAAACCAACAGTAACTACTTTCCACATATTCTTTGCAACCCGAAAAAGGGGCCTTGACTCGAGGGCATACAACAAGGCTATGGGTCAAAGATCAAGGTTTGTTAACATATGATCAAAAGTGTAGGGTTTTGTGTGCACATATTGTTCGAAGCGGGCCGATATGTGCATTGACCTTGAATTTGGTTCACGGAAGGTCATGTATTTGTTTTATACTGCTACGCAATCAAACATCTCATCCTGAAGAGAATCTTCTGTGCTTTTTCTTCTTTCTTAATGTTTAAGATAACGTATCTCGTGCACTATTTATCCTTTTGTCCTACGAATGTTACTTTTTGTGTTTAACCCAGTCATCTGAAATTTCATTGGGCAATTGAGACATTGACGTTTTATGTATATCAGAATGCCTGACGTCATAGGACACAATGTATAATTATGTGATGTCCCCAGATCTAATTGCGACATAACAAGTGGAGAGCTATTTACGTCTGGTTTAATCAGATTGGATTGACAACAGACAATAAAGGATTGATTGGTTGATTGGGTTTAACGCCGTGCTCAGGGGTATTTCACCTACATGGCGGCGTGCCAGCCCAATTGGTTGAGGAAACCACCGTTCACGTAACTGGCAACATAAAAAAGTGACAGAAAAAGGAAAAAAGGAATAAACCACAAAAAAAATCAGGGCATCAGGAAGCTCCCGTCCAACCATCCGCGACAATAAAGGAAGAACACTCACTGATGATCTTTACTTTAAGGGTATAAAACCTAAGCCGACTATTAAGTACTGCTATCTCTTAACATTAACATTGTCACCACCCCGACCACCATAATTAACGCCAAGCTCTCATAGACCTGCTAGGCTTCGCCGCAGGTAAGAAGACCTTATTAGTGAATCATATAGTGTAGCAACACAATGTGCAACAACACACATCTGCAACAACACTATAAGTCTTTGAATAGGTTTAATATGCGCTTTTTACCACCTCATGGATAAAAAGGTTTGATCTTTATTTCACATATTGTTTTTGGTATAACTAATCTATATGTAAATCCTGAATTGGGGAACTCCGTCGTACGAGAACATCAACAGTAACACAGAACTGGGCTAGTCGCAACACCTGAAAGGTTAACTTCTTTCTTTATTTGGTATAACAATATCTGGTTTAAAAAAATGTTTTGGTATTTGACAAACGCTTATAAAATATTCCCAATTTAGACGACATAGAAAACGATTAAGAATTAACATCTAGTAAAAAATTAATATAAACAACATAGATTACACTGATATGTAATATAACTACAAGAATGAAAAAGTGGTAATGTGTCTCAATCCAGTGAACATTTATAAACATGTACATGTGTTAAGACCATTTACTACAGTGAATGATAAAATCAAAACCCCAGCCAGGGCACTATTGTTCCACTGCACTTTGTAAACACGCTTATTAATGTTATTTGCACCTCTGTCAATCTAACACTGCACCAAATGTATGTGGGCTATTGTGTAATGTATTGAGTGGGAAGCAAAATGAGCGATGCGCTTACCACTCCCATTAAAATAAAAGCTTATACAAAACAAAAATCTGTGATTTAAAACAGACAGTAGTTTAGAAAAGGTGGCAGACTTTGCCCGCATGGGAGTCGAACCCACGACCCTCAGCCAGGGGCCTTTTAGCAGACAGTATATACAGTAGATCACTCACTCACTCAGCCATCCGGTCTTATACACAATATTAAAAAGCTACCTTAGCTAATACCGTTCATTCACTTGATTCAAGTTGATGGAAATTAACAAAAAGTTGTGTGTTTAGAAAGAGACTCTTAACGCTATTCTAGTTATTTTTGGTATTAAAAACTTAGGCCAAATATGGTACGGGAATAGAGCACACACCCTTTACTTAGTTAGACTGCCCGTAAATATATTGATGAAGAGGACTGCCATAATTAAAAGTAGTGTTAATTAACATAGGCCCTTAAAGATAAGTTTAAATAAGTTTTTGATATACAAAAACTTAACCTGTAAAACAGCAATGTCACAAGTGGTATATATATATATAGTCTATATACTCCCTCTGTCCTTCATAGCAAATAGTGTTCGGCAATATACCTGGTAGGTGTTTAATATAAGTATCTATTAACACTAAGTCTTGTGTTCTGTGTTACTCCTTATTAAATGGATGATTGTATGTAGATGACAGCGTTAGACTAACACAAACGAAAATCTGTCATAAAAATAGAAGTAACCTATCCGTATTGTCAATGATTTTGCAACTAATAGTTTTGTCTTCTAAGGGTGGTGTCTGTTTAAATAAGAGCCAAAAACGACATCAATCATTTATATATAGATGTGAGGTCGATAACACAATATTCACCGTTAAATGTCTAAATATAACCTGTTAAGTACATCCTGAGAGCACTTAAAGCTATTGAGATGACTTTGCTGCGTTATACAAACAAGAGATGTTATTCTTGATCTCGGGAGGAGATGTCGTCCTGTAGGTCCGTAAAAAGGTTGGGTGTAGACCGGTATCGGTGAAGTGATCGTTCAGTGAGTGGACAAATCATGACAGCTTTCCATCAACTACTCATCAATGGATTTCCACAACGACAAATCCTCGCCAAGGCCTATCAATATCTAAGCGTGTATGCGGGGGAGGTTTACGGTTAAATGGAGACTGCGGTGTGCCAGTGATGCCAGTACCCCGTTCACTTCACACCACCTCTATCTCTATCGACAGCACGTTACCCATCTCCAACACGTCATTCCTCTTCACTGCGTAAACTAACAGCGACTTCTGCAAATCCAAACGGAAAGTTATTTCCTATGCCGGGGGCCGCGTTTTAATGCTGTCTTGTTATGGGATTATTTGATGTTCTGCTGAATTGGTCATTCTCCGATGAAGAGACTTGGAGAAAGACACGGTTTGACCTTTTGGTAATAGTTCACTAATGATTGTCCTCTGTTTCTTTTGAGATACGGGGATCCCTGGACGTGAGCCATAACTTATAGTTACACATCAATTCAAGGTTTAAGTTTTTAGCTAAACGATTTCTATTTGTAGATATTAACAGACCATTTTAAACATGACTTTTCTAGATGCACTTGCAATTCCGAACATTCCTTGTGCTACTTGCTGCCGATTCCTGGCAATGTTCATACAGAAACCATTATGAACACCCCAGTTTTTACCTTGTTGTTCATGTAAATTCTTTTGGATTTCTACTGCTATTATAATGTTTGCTGATAAGTTTGGCTACCTGACAATCGATTAAGTGACTAGCCTTCTGTAAATAAGAACTCTTAAATATAGTTTGATAATAAACCTGCGTCAAGTTTTCTTCTTTTTTGAGTTGCCGCAATACTTTTCCCATGCAAGCGCATAAAACGTTACATCAGGTATAATTCATACTTATTTCATTTAAATTTATTGAGCCTTATATTTGCATCAAGAATTTTCCGATTTGCAATATTTCCTTTGTTGGCACCGGGTAGTTACTTTTTTTTACTGATGACTCTGTTGCATGGAAAAATTATGTCCATTTTATATCCGATTAAAACAATCCTGGGTCACATTCACAAAATATCGTTCGACTAAAAATATCGTACTAAAGAATATCATACGATAATTGTTTGTTTATTATTTTAATTGGCATCAATTTATTGTACGATATTTTGTGTAACTGGGGCCACTTTCACCTCGTACAATAAAATAACGCCACGTTAAACTCTTCCCGTAAATTTCTCGACATAAATACGACATTTTTTTTGTGTTAAGGCATTTTGTGAAACCGACTCTTTATTTATCACATATTTTCTATTTCTCCGAAGACATGGTTTAAGGAATCGGACTTCTTTCAACAGAGGCGTTCCTCAAGGCTCTTCATGAGACCCCATGGACATTCAAAGCTGTTCATTCCACAGGCAAAATCCCGGTAAATCGCAGACTTTACTTTAGCGGAACACAACACAATAACAGATTTCATTGGCTCGTCTTTTAACGACTTCTCTTGGGTCAATTCAACGAGCCCAACAGATCAAACTTAACACTGCTGGATTAATCGTTACTAATTCCAGTAATCCAGATAATCCTGAATTGGAGGTTAATCCCTTTGGAGTACTCTATACGACATGATACCTCCCCCACAACAAGCTATATCAACCTCAATGAAACCCCGCATATAAAAATCAATGCTTTACACACTCGGTAGTATCCATCCAGTCGGCTCTACCATATGGTTAGCAGAATAGGCTACTGTTCGAACTCCGAGATTCAATACATGAATTTCAGAGTAACGACAAATTTTGTTGACAAAATTGCCTGACATGTTTTGTTATGTTCCCAAACTTATACCTATACCCAGCTTTATAATGGTGTATTAAATATAGCGACAGTAAAGGGGTTGCCAAAAGGAAGTCTGTTTTCAAGTAAAATTGGCACATTAATCGTTAACAAATCACCAAAAAATTATTTGGCGAACTATTTTGGAATATTTTGTACGCCCAATCCGGGACAAGTATTTCCCTTTATACTTTTCACATTTGATTATATTCCGTAATTCGAACAGGTTGCTAATATATCGACTTTATTCGTGGTCATCTAGTACAGTCATTACGTATACTAGTTTGGAGCTAAATAGCATTGAGGTTCCTTGGAATTATATACCCTCAGTGATGATGTGAAGAGAAATTTCGCTAAAGGGTGGTTTATATTTTAGAGTTTTATTTCGGAGTCCAATAACAATGAAGTCCAATAACATGGCGGTGTCAAATGAGCAACTTCCCAACAACTGGGATGAGGGTGATACCGTTAACCTCGTATTAAGATAGTCAGGGTTAAGTAGGAAAAGAAGAGTTTCTCAAACGCGTTAAGCGTTAAGAACTGGTTATGACCTCTGATATCTATTCTGTCACCAAACGATTCTTTGTCTTATAAAAGAGCACTGCGTTTAACGCCAAGTAATCAATCAACTTTGTCTGGTAAAATACAGCTTACACTTCCATTTTCTTAAAAGGTTAGAAAATAAAACTTTGTCGAAGAACACTGTAAGCGTTCAGAAAGGTTCCCTTACATCCATTCGGTCACTAAACAACCCTTTGTCTAATAAAATACAATTAACACTTACTTTTACTTAAAAGGTAAGAAAAAAGACTTTGTTGAAGAACGTTGAAAGCGTTCAGAGATGTTCTCTTACACCCATTCGGTCACTAAGCGACTCTTTGTCTAGTAAAATACAGCTAAAACTTCCCTTTACTTAAAAGGTAAGAAAATAAAACCTTGCCAAAGAAAACTGGAAGCGTTCAGAAATGTTCCCTTACATCCATTCGGTCACTAAACAACCCTTTGTCTAGTAAAATACAGCTCACACTTAGCTTTACGTAAAAGATATGAAAATAAAACCTTGTTAAAGAACACTGGAAGCGTTCAGAAATGTTCCCTTATATTCATTCTGTCACTAAGCGACTGTTTGTCTAATAAAATACAGCTCAAGCTTCTATTTATTTGAAAGGTAAGAAAATAAATGACCCAGAGGCTCTATAAAATACAGTATGAAATCAGATGAAAAGATTGTTGTTCTCTTGGTTTCCTTTAATAATGTTCTTAAAAAAAGCAACCGGTGTGCCATGTATGTCATCTACCAGAATCGGGAAATATAGAAAACCGGTTTTAGAGCGATAATTCAGCATGACGTTTACGAGTAATGACGCCGTTATGACGTAAGGTAGACCGTAGAAAGGGAGCGAAGATGTGCCTAACAGCATACTTTATGTTAAGGTATTTAAAGTCCTATCTCTTTAGAATTATATCTGCCGAGTGATCTTAGAGAAAATCAGATCTCGATTAAAAAGTAAGATTCGTATCACAGACCCATTATAGCATACACATATCAAAGCAATATCAGCTTCAGAAGGGGTTGAATACTGATCTGGTTATCGCAAAAGGTGAACTATGTTATGTATGTTCGTAAAAGGATTCTGGAACGCGACCAATCAACTCTACTGAAAATACAAGCAAGTCATAGTTGTAGTTGGAATGCAAAATGAAGGCATGGCTTTTATACATCGGAAATCTGTAATCCAAGACTTTATTAGAAAGGGAGCGCAAAGGTACCAATAAACAACATACCTTTTGTGAAGGGATTAAAATTCCTATATCTCTTTAGAATTATATCTGCCGAGTGATCTTAGAGAAAGTAAGATCTCGATTAAAAGTAGGGTTCTTAACACAAACCCATTATGCATGTAGCATACGCACATCAAAACAATAGCTGCTTAACATGTCAATGAGTTTTTTTTTTACCTCAATTGTCTATGGACCAAAGATTCAGAGAAGGGGTTGAATACAGAAGGTAATCGCAAAAGGTGAACTATGTTATGTATGTTCGTGAAAGGATTCTGGAACGCGACCAATCAGCTCTACTGCAAATACAAGCAAGTCATTTTTATAGCATAACGAAGGCATGGATTTAATACATCGGAAATCTGTAACGCAAGACTTAATTAGAAAGGGGGCGAAAAGATGCGAATAAACAACATACCTTTTGTGAAGAGATTAAAAGTCCTATATCTCTTTAGAATTATATCTGCCGAGTGATCTTAGAGAAAGTAAGATCTCGATAAATAAGTAGGATTATTCGCACAAACCCATTATAGCATACGCACATCAAAGCCATATCTGCTTCACGCGTCCATGAGTTTTTTTTTTTACCTCAATTGTCTATGGATCAAAGATTCAGGGAAGAGGATGAATGTAGAAGGTAATCACTAAAGGTGTACAGTGCTATGTATGTTCGTAAGAGGATTCTGGAACGCGACCAATCAACTCTACTGCAAATACAAGCAAGTCATTTTTGCAGCATAACGAATTCATGTCTTTAATACTTTGGAAATCTGTGTCACAAAACTTAATTAGAAAGGGAGCGAAGAGGTGCCAATAAACAACATACATTTTGTTCATGGATTAAAGGTCCTATATCTTTTTAGAATTATATCTGCCAAGTGATCTTAGAGAAAGTAAGATCTCGATCAAAAAGTAGGATTCTAAGCACAAACCCATTATAGCATACGCACATCAAAACAATATCTGCTTCACACGTCAATGAGTTTTTTTTTACCTCAATTGTCTATCGATCAAAGATTCAGAGAAGGGGTTGAATACAGAAAGTACTCGCAAAAGGTGAACTATGTTATGTATGTTCGTAAGAGGATTCTGGAACGCGACCAATCAACTCTTCTGCAAATACAAGTATATTTGTAGCATAACGAAGGCATGGCTTTGATACATCGGAAATCTGTAACCCAAGACATAATTAGAAAGGGAACGAAGAGGTGCTAATAAACAACTTACCTATTGCTTAGGGATTAAAAGTCCTATCTCTTTAGAATTATATCTGCCGAGTGATCTTATAGAAAGTAAGATCTCGATTAAAAAGTAGGATTCTTCGCACAAACCCATGATAACATACGCACATCAAAACAATATCTGCTTCACACGTCAATGATTTTTTTTTACCTCAATTGTCTATGGATCAAAGATTCAGAGAAGGGGTTGAATACAGAAAGTAATCACAAAAGGTGTTCTATGTTATGTATGTTCGTGAGAGGATTCTGGAACGCGACCATTCAACTATACTGCAAATACAGGCAAGTCATTTTTATAGCTTATCGAAGGCATGACTTTAATACATCGGAAATCTGTGTCACAAAACTTAATTAGAAAGGGAGCGAAGAGGTGCCAATAAACAACATACCTTTTGTGAAGGGATTAAAAGTCCTATATCTCTTTAGAATCATATCTGCCGATTGATCTTAGAGAAAGTAAGATCTCGAATAAAAAGTAGGATTCTTAGCACAAACCCAGTATAGCATACGCACATCAAAGCAATATCTGCTTCACACGTCAATGAGTTTTTCACGTCAATTGTCTATGGATCAAAGATTCAGAGAAAGGGTTAAATACAGAAAGAAATAGCAAAAGGTGAACTTTGTTATGTATGTTGTTCGTAAGAGGATTCTGGAACGCGACCAATGAACTCTACTGTACATACAAGCAAGTCTCTTTTGTAGCATATCGAAGGCATGGCTTAAATACATCGGAAATCTGTGTCCCAAGACTCCTTTTTACAACCGTGGCCATGTTTCACAATAGTCCCAAAGGTTTGCCCGGTGTATCCTGTATAAACTCTACTATAAAATAAGGGGATTATCAAGGGAAGTCGATTTCAAAGGCGATTTCTCGATAGAGCAATGTTGAGTACTAGTTTGTGTCCTTCCTCTATAAAACAAAACATGCTTGTATAATTTTACAGCTGTTTTAAAATTTTCACGAAAACTCTGAAACGGAGTGCCTAAAAGGAAAGGTTGAAATTTAATCAGATGGAGGAAGCCTGATTCCTTTAAATTATGAAAAAATACACCCAAAATACACGTGAAAATCGAAAACGTGAAAATAAGCAAGAGACTTATCGGCAAACCCAACATAGCTTTACAAGATACTTCTAAGGCAAATTAGTGGAGTTTTTATTCAAACGGTCTTGAAATAGTTGCAAGAATTGTCGCATGCACATGGCTTACACAAAACAGTACGGCAGTATATGGCGTGTGCTTTTAATAAAAACTCATTCTAACGAACAATACCAGACGCCTCCAAGCAGAACAAGGTACAAAACATATAGTAAATTTAACTATAAAACCAATGAAAGCCAAATCAATTTCTAAATGTATTGTCTCTATTTAACGATGACGTACAGACTGACTTTGAACTGGTCACCCTATTACTGTGTTATTTCTGTTGTACTCTTTTACACTCCGGTGCTACTAACTGAGACCAATGTAACCTAATGAAAGTCAAACAATGTAGTCACTTCCCAAATCAATGGATCTTTTATCTCCCATTGTCTGAAACCATTCTAGGCCTTCCATTTAACTAAAATAGAATCAATACATATTAATAGCTCACTTTTAGCCGCCATCGTGATGGAAAAGCAAATAACTCAATAAAAAGGTATGATGGACACTGGACAGTTTGATTATTGGAAGAGCTGCTGGTGTCGATTACACTGTATGTTCAATTCTCCACTCAATAAAATGGTAAAGCGAAGCTGTCAAGAAAGCAATATTGTGACTGCCAAAGAAAAGCAATAAAACTATAATTTCTAAATGACTGCAGCTTAACATGTTTACCATTCTCACGTGTTACCAACGTATTCGACCAAGGGTTAACAAACCGGATCCATAGATCACACAAGCATTATATTTTGCCCGTTAATTGTGGAATAATCACAGGCAATGTGGTTTATGTACATTGTCATTTGCTAATTTCGTAATGCATATGGAGCATTAAATAGTGTATATAGCATATTATTCGTGACATATTAAAATACAAAATAATTCGGTACGGTACTACTGTCCATAAAGAAATTAGTGTACATATATGTCAAAGTGCTCACAAAGAAAGGCGGACAATGCACTCATGGCGTTCAATTGTTTGTTATAATCTGACTGCCGGCGGATTTTCAGACAATGTTCTGTCTAATGGAATATTTGGTTCGTCCTATTTTTTTTAAAACAACGGAAATTCATGAAAGCTTTTCATTGTAGGCTATAGACCAGTCCTTTGTTCTTGTACATTAATTATACATCATATAGAAAAGTTGGGCAGTATTTATACGGAACAATTATATACATTTATGAAACATCTATATATAATATACATCCTACACATTTAATGTAAAACAACGTTATCAAAAATGTCGTGGTCTAAATTAACAGGCAGCTGGACGGTATTTGATATGTGCCATTCAAAACCTTCAACGTGGAATGCTTATCTTTATACACCCCGAAAGAAAGAAGATCTCAGATGGATTCATTGATGAAATGTCATTTGTTTATTTTGTGTTAAATGTCGTACTTTAATATGTTATTTGGCTCGTACATGGGCGGTTTATTGGCATATTGGCATTCCACCCTTGCCCCAGCATACTGACATCCCACCCAGTCAAAGCATCACGATTCCACGCCAAGTTACAAAATAGTGTCACACAACCATACAGCATACTGATACAACCCCGCCCTGACACCCGAACAAGTCCCAGAATAATGACACTGTTGACACAATATGCTGCCATAGTATGCTGGCACCCCACTCAATCAGAAGATACTGACACCCCACCCATTCACAGCATACTGACACCACCAGACTCACCACGTTGACACCCACTTAGCCACATCATAGTGATACCTTGCCCCATCACAGTATACTAACACCCCTCCCAGTCAGAGCATACAGACAATCTACTCAGGCACATCATACTGACAATCCGATCAGTCAGAGCATACTTATACCTTACCTAGTCACATCCTATTGGTACCCCATTCAGTCACAGTATAATAACACTCCACCCACTCACGGTATACTGAAGCCCCATCCAGTCACAACATACTGACAACCCACACAGTGACAGCAAATTGACATCCCAGCTAGACACAGCATACTGGTACCCCACCCAGTCACAGAATACTCACATCCAGAGCATACTGGCACCTCAGCCAGTCACTGTATACTGACACCCCAGTGAATTACAGCATACTGACACCCACACAGATACACCTTACTGCGGCCATACCCAATCACAGCATGATGAGACCCCCAAGTTACGGCATACTGACACCCCATAGTGACACCCCGCCAAATCACAACGTACTGACACCCCGTCCAGTCACCGCATACTGACATCCAGTCATAGCATGTTGACACCAAGCCCAGTCACAGCATGCTGACACAAAGCCCCGTCACAGCGTACTGACACCCCGCCCAGCCACAACATACATACCGACACACCGCCCAGTCACGGCATAGCGACGCCCCGCCCAGTAAGAGTATACTGACAACCTGCTCAGTCACAGCATACTGACACCCCACCCAGTAACAGAATACTGATAACACACCAAGTCACAGCCTACTGATACCAGGCAGCAAATTAAAAACCAAGTTCATAGGGATGGACGGCTTGACATTGTGACGACATGATATGCCGACGAGATAAAAAGTAACTTATTTTCAGGAATCTGATTGGAGACATAGAACTAAAAATACATTATGTTAACAAATGTGAATTCAAGTCATACAACGGTTTGTATTATACAAACCATTAATTCAAATCAAAGGGGTTAGTGGGCTTGTTGAAATGTTAGCTGGGGATGACGTCGGCTTGACATCTATATGTGTTATCGCATTAAGGACAATCAAATAAAACTAAACAAAGCAGAATGAGGTGGGTGGGGAAGAACAATTAGGTACGTGTATAGGCGGGGGTTCAAATATTATTAAAGTTAAAATCTTTCAGTTTGAAAAGCCCTATAGTAGGCCCTATATATTTTATAAATGTTAAGAAAGGAAATTGTACATGCCTCCACCGGGGATCTAATATATGTATTAATTAAGATTGCTTTAAGCCACATTGTTAAATGTTTGCACATCTACCAAACGTGACTAAACTGCTTTTACGTACCGGTACGTAATACAATACAAGTGTGTTTGCCGTGAAACATTGCGTCTAATTGATTAAGTGATCAGCTGATGAGTGGATAATTAATAATATATCTATTGCGTTCAACTCACGATAAACCCATGCATATTGTTTAATTTATGATCTGTAAGATCAGTGTTCCTGTCCATTGGAAAAATATCGGTAGGGTCTGAAACTGTTTTGTAGAGCAGCAATCTTATATTGTTGTATTTTATTGACGTCTATGTTCGTATTGCTTACTGTCCATGGGTGTGGCGTTATGTTCTCGACAAGTTAACGGGTTGTCAGTGTCTTCAGGCGTTTCGTCTATAGTATATAATTAGATTAGTTTCTTTTCCAGTTGCCTAACAATTGAAGCATGTAGTATACGTAAAACGCTATGTACGTCATTAGTGCCTATCGAGAAGCTATAGAAATGCAAGAGTTACTTTATGAGAAAGTTTAATAGGATTCATTTGCAATATCGTCTTAAATAAAAGAAACGAGGCATCGAGTTTTGTTACCAGAGACAATGCTACAGTCAAAATAGCACGGCTCGTTTTTGGCATAAGAAAGTTTTACGTCACGATGACGCGTTTTGACTCTAAGCGTGTTTTTAGGGTTGTATTGTCTACCCCCGCGTGAGTAACTGCAGAAGAGAAGCCTGTGGTTGGCGCTCTCCTCAAACTTTTTCAGCTATCGATACATAAAAGATATCCATAAGGCTTTACCAGTAATGATCACTAAATAATGTATTAGATTCACACGAGTTGTTGCTCCTTCAAACTACTTTTTCTAGAAAAAAAGTAACTAATCATTATCATAGTACAAAATGACCAAACAAAATTGTGAAGTGTAAAACAATTATATACTTCAAACATAAAACCTGCTATTTCTTCGAAAATGTAATAGTTCAAAAATTGTATCCTGATTGCCAATCAACAAACTTATAACACAACCGAACTTATCTGTACACGAACGTACCATAGATGATCTCGAGATTGATCAATAAAGGCAACTGACAATTTACACTTGCACAATACACAGTAACTTTGTTAACATTTTGTTGGCGTTCTTTCCAATTTTCGTTGCATAATCATTTAACTTTAAATGATTTATATATTTTAAGAAGAAAAAATGAAAGTGTTTGGAAGATTTAAAACAGACTCACCAGTATTCTTGTAAACTGTTTTCCCATGACTTTTACCACCTTTGGATGACAATATCTTGGAGTGACGGTACTGACTTTCTTTCAAATGTCTGGGAGTTTCTATCCGTCTTTCTATTTTACGTAATCGAAGAATTCGCTGCGCGTGCCAATCTTTCTTATAATCCACCAGAGCAGATATCTCCCGAACATTGCACGTCACAAGCAAAGACCATAAGAGCAAGAGTTGTACTAAGTCCATTATTTCTCCCAGCTTTACTACGTGTACAACTTTTCTTTGTCTTTTCCCGTTGTTTCTTTATTGAGGGAGCAGTGCCGTGCCTCTCTGTACATTATACACGTAAAGAAACCAAACGATCACCATCTGATAAATATCGCTCTCTACTCACTTTAACAAAGGACTGACCATCCGCCAACATATCTCCGTCAATCGGTATGCCATCGTGAAATAGTGATCAGAATGTGGAGGAGAGCAATAGGCGCTTAGCCACCCACCTGGTCAGCAGCGTTCCTTACTCACACAAACCAGAGCCCACAAGGTGTGTCAATTTATCCTCCTCTCCCTGACAGTAGTAGCCAGCCCAGAGCCTTATCACAAAATAACTGCTTCCTTTTCTCAGTAATAACATATCATAATAAAGTTCTATTGCACCTATAACTACAGTAACCAATTACAGAAGACCATTATCTACAATTTAGATTCCAACTTTTAATCAGCTACTCTATATGAGGGTAACCAATAGATAGAAGATGCTCGAGTCAGTACCGGTTTAATTAACCCATTAATAAGCCACAGGTAGCGTGCATGATGCCGGTTGGACTAGAGATGTGTAAAAGCGGCAGTCAAGTGAAACCATGCAGTGTGGAGCTAAGCAAGAGCTCAGCAGCAGACGACACCATTGGCCGTCACGTGAACAGATTAGTTTTACGGTTCTATAGTCGAAGTCAATGACAGCAGCAGATCATCAGTTGACAGACAGTCAGTAGACTCAGTACATAGTAGCTAGTGCATCACTTTTCAAGAGCTATTATATACTATAAACTCCCGATCTTAAGACGTGAGGCATTATTGTCAACGAACACACTCGTCACCAATTTTAAAGCTTTTATAGGTTATATTGATTTATTTTTATATCCCATCAGACAACTGTGACATTTTATTCAGCAGATATTCCTGGAATTTGAATATTAAATTACGTTTACATTACGATATCTTACATGTTAATCTCGCTTTAGTTCGCTACAAGTACACTACGCGTAAATAATATCAAACAAAAATAACGTAGGCACCTGTATATTCGATGCGATAGGACAATGTAACTGCTAGCGTTTTTAATACGGATTTGACTTATTGATATGCACTGAAAGGGTTTCCTACTGATTCCGATTGAAGAAGTAGCAGAAGCGGACATGGATATAGGCCTACTAGGATAGGGTAGGCAACTGATCTGGAAGATAGATCACAGACCTCATGGACCGAGACAACCAGGAAGTCAAACGCGATGTACTATTACAATTAGTAGCATGTTCAGATGATATCAGACTTTACTATGAAGTCATTATCAATTACCGGTTAACGACCTTAGTTTAATGTGAATTTCCCAAACACAATATAATAAAATTAAACATTAGTCTATCATTGGCTATTGCTGACAGAGCATTGGGTAAGAGAAAGCGCATTTTCACAGTTATGTCAACAATAAATGGGCATGAAAATCGCATTGAAAACAATTGACTGTTGAGACATATGGCAATGATGATCACTAGCGAACCGCTGAGGGCACTGTCCAAACTATTCCCTGTCACGTTAATGCAGACCTCTAACCCAATCAGATCAATAAACACTGCACATCCCTGACAATACGTGTTTAATGAGCGTTCACAACCAGATGTCGACTAAATGTTGTATAATAGGCGATGTATTTGTTACAAGATATCGTGCAATCAACAAAAAAAAAATATATGGAACAACAACTGAATTCCTGGCAACTTATAAATGTAGATGGTGAGTTCAATCCCCCAGAGTACCTTAGTCACATGTAAAAAAAATGTGTACAAAATGTGTTTAAGCCCCAGAGAATGGTATTCAGGAGAGACAACTATAGACAGTGCATAGGTTTTAACCCAAGACAATTATATTTACACGATAACACTATAGACAGTCCATGGGTTCATGCACCAGATAATCCAATACACACAAGAAAACAAACTGTAGACACTGCATGGGTTTAAGACCCAGAAAATCCTATATTCACACGAGAAAAAAATAGACATTGGGTTTAAGTCCAGTGAATCACATTCTTACGACAAATATATGCACACTGGCTTCAAGTCTCTGATAATCCTATTCACTCGAGAAAAAAGTATAGACACTGGGTTTAAACCCCTGGAAGAATCCTATTCACACGAGAAAGCTATAGACACTGTGGTTAACACACAGATAATCCTATTCACACGACACTCAATTCATTTTATTCACTCTGACCACTCAGGGTGGTACGAGAGGTACAACCATAAACACTGCATGAATTGAATTTAAGACCCAGAGAAACCTATTTACACGAGAAAACTAAAGACACTGCATGCGTTTAAGCCAAAAATAATCATTTTCACACGAAATAACTATAGACACTGCACGGATTTAATCCACAGAGAATACTATTCACATGGGAAATCTACAGACACTGCATGGGTTTAAGTCCCAGCTAATCATATTCACACGAGAAAACTATGGACACTGCAAGGATTTTAGCCCAGAGAATCCTAACCACACGACAAATATATATAGACACTGGTTTTAAGCCCCAGATAATCCCATTCACACTAGAAAACTATATACACTGGGTTTACAATCGAAACTATATACACTGAGTATAAGCCTAGCTTATCCTATTCACACGCTAACACTGTACATACTGGGTTTAAGCCCAGCTTATCCTATTCAAACGAGAAAACTATAGACACGGCCTTTAAGCCTCAGAGTATCATTTTCAATCTGGGTAACTTTAGATACTGCATGGGTTTAATCCCCACAGAATCATATTAACACGAGAAAACTATAGACACTGCAAAGCTTTAAGCCCCAAAAAATCATATTCCCACGATACAACTATATACATTGTATGGGTTTAATCCAGTATATCCTATTCACACGAATAAACTATAGACACTGCAGGGGTTTAATTCGCACAGAACCATATTCGCACGAAAAAAATATAGATACTGGGTTAAAGTCCCAGCAAATGATATTCGCACGAGAATACTATAGACACTGCATAACTTTAAACCCACAAGATCTTATTCACACTGGAAAAGCATAAAGACTGCATGGGTTTAAGTCATAGCTAACCCTATTCACACGAGAAAACTATAGACACTGCTTGGATTAAAACCCCAGAGAATCATAGTCGCAAAAACTATAGACACACGCTTTAATTTCCAGAGAACGCTATTAACACGAGAAAACCATGGACACTGCATGGGTTTAAACCTTAGAAAATATTATTCACACGAGAAAACTATAGACACTGTATTGGTTTAAGACCCAGATAATTCTAATCACAT
>JAVFBY010143336.1:0-11572 GCA_034781015.1 Tonicella lineata
TATAATCTATATGTATCTGTGGGGAAAATTCCGTGCATGCTTGTTTGAAAAGTGGAGTATGATTGCTAGAAATCAGAGTATTCAGCCTCATTCCAGTTATTACTCTAGTGAGTAACCAGCACGAGATAGCGGAACGCGCAATGTACCGGTCACATACGCTTACAGTTACGGATACGTATCCATCCAGCCAGCATATTTTGCCTGTTGCGGAACCTCTCTAATACCGGCTCCATTTGCCGTTCATATTGTTCAGGGATAGAACAAGTTCGTTTGAACTTTATTCACACCACTTTTTCGCACACGATATAAGCTTAATACATCTGTACATTAAGGTGAATAAAATGCAACAAATCGCACTGTCCCACTTTCCAACATAGCCGCGCCTGTCGAAACATTCTAAACTTTTAATAAAAAAATTTAAAAATCCAGTCGAGACATAGCGAACCAAGTCAGTATACAAATTAAATCTTTAGCCCTATTTTTAGTGAAAGGACGGATTGAGTTATTTATATGGTAATGTTGAGATGTCTCGAATTTCTTCAAATTACAGCTGAGGCAAATGAAGCTTTTATAAAATTAATATTTTATCCGGAACATTCTCATTATTATTCATAATTTGAATGTCCCCTGGTTTTTCATGTCGTGATCAGAAAATAGATATAGGCTTTTAAAAAAATGAAGAAATGATTTGTGATAATTTTGCATTCACATCAAAGGCTAATAAATACCAAACACACTGACAGCCTCTCCAGGAAGTTCATTAGTGGAAGTCCATAGTGGGATCCTACTCACATACAAAAACTGTATACGTCCGGAGTGGATTGTTTGTATCAGAGGATATAATAAAATATTTTTAATGACAGACATTAATTTTTTTTCCTATTTCATAACTATGAAGATAGAGATGTATGACTAGGTCTCTATTCTCATTACCTCACAGGCATATTTATGATGGGACAAATTTATGATGTTATGGAATACGTAATCTTAACACAGAAATGACACATGGATTTGTTGCGTGACAAGAAATAATATTACATGTTGTTAACGATCAGCGACCAAGAACAGCTCGTTAAGTGAGCTACCACTTAAATTTGGATACCGAAGATGCTGAGCTTTAAATCCGGCAAATAATAGCCTCTAGATAAGAATTAATTGACTCGTGTTTCACACCGTATTCAGGGTTATTTCACCTATGTGACTGCGTTCCTATTCAAATGGGTTGAAGAAAACACCTTTTATATCGCCAACAGCAACAGACAGAACAGGATAAGGACAGAACAAAAACCCTTAAATCACAACAAATCGACTTTCCTTAGCCTTGAGAACGCCAGGGCATCAGGAAGCTTCTGCAAACACCCACGATAAGAATTCGGTAAGCACGGTTAACATTCAATGTTAATTTCAAAGATTAAATAAACATAATTTAAAATAAAATATTCAGTAACTAACTGAAAACTAACCAAGTCCGAAACCCTGGACAAGATATTAAAAAAATATATCAGAAGAAAAAAATGAGGACTCGAACTCGCGACCTCAAAAAACAGAAAACCGTCAATTCCAGAGTCTAGCGCTTACCTTACTGAGCCTCAACTGAAACTACTTTTGATCTGAAACTAAAATATATACGTCTATGCCAATATGCTTTTACAGGATCACGGGATCATAATTCTGATGACGTCATATCAAAGGTAAAAAGTATTTACCATCTTGTACGGCAGACGACAGTCTGATTCTGGCGAGTTCTACTGGGAACTACGTAATAAAGATGGATCTCTAAGTCCATATGGTGATATTTTATTCGCCAGATTTTAGCTAGTTGTCGACATTAACCTAAGAAGTAGCAAGTTAAGAAAACTAGGACGATGGTTCGATATTTAGACCTTAGATATGCTAATTGCTCAAAGTGACCAATCTGCACAATTTTCATTCTAATGAATTTCGAAATAAAAAGTTTAAAAATAAATTATTTTATTATTATTATTTTCTTATGTGCATGGCACTGGTCAATTGAGAAAAATAAAAAAATAAGTAAAAGAAATCATTTTTTTTATAATTGACTTACCACACCCTTTTTAGTTTATAATAATAACACAGTTCATGAAACAGAAAGCCCGAATCACTCGGACACCTACCCACTCGAGCGACTTTTCAAAAAGAACGACTGGTTCCATTTTCCTCACGCCATCGCCTTTCCAGCGTCTGAAGGGCACGTATGCAAACTTTACCACTTCACTGGACATTTTCCTTTTTTTTCTTTTTATTTTAAAGTCACCACAGTACAAAATATATACAAAATTATGATAAAACAAAAAAGTTTTAAAGGCGGGAATAAAGTCTCATAGACTTGTTCTATCCCAGTTATAGATTTAATATTGACAGGTTGCATATATATGGCAGAGTGGCTGTGGCTTACTTTTAAACAAAATGCATACATATGCATACATATACATACATTTTCTTTCTCTACATTAATAAAAATTAACATACATATACATACATATTATACATGCATCTACATACATACATACTCACATAACTACACATACACATAAAAACACACACACACATACACACATATTTATTTCTGTCGGGTTGCACCTTTTCAAGAAGACAATTGAAGGCCTGAATAAATTAGCTAATAGATTTAACCGACGGGCAGTACGACCATCTTCTATGAATCATGCGTGTATGATTTCACATTCTCACGAACATAAAGTATTAGACCACCGCCCTTTCTACTGTTTCTAGACAAGGAAAAAGCACTATAGCCAGGAATCTGAAATAGGTCTTTGGTAGAGGGATTAAGCCAACTCTCACTAAAGCCGAGAACAGTGAATTGTAAGTGAACAGAGTTCAGGAAACATAGGATTTCGTCGAAATGTTTAGAAAGGCTTCGGGCGTTAAGGTGTAGAAAAGATAGCTGATTAGACGACGATAAATCACAAGAGTTTATTTCTGATTGAAAACTGTCATCAGAAAAGTAATTACAGGGTTTATTAGTCACATGATGCCAGTAATTCTCTTCATGTTCACTATCTTGTATGCTATACTTATCATGGCTACCTAAAGGATTTACTTCAACTGGGTTAAAGCGTAGGTTATTAAGCGAATCGAGATTGATGGAAATGGAATGGTCAGAGTTGATTGGTTGATATACAGGAAGGTCATTTGTGTGGTAGAAAGGTAGAAAAGACAACAATCCAGGGAATGGAACAGATTCAGGGCTTCCGTTATTAGCCATTATAAATAAATAAAGAAAATTTGATACATATTAGGATCCACTCACATGTTAGTGATAAATGGGTTTCAGATATATTGATGTGAGAAACAAAAACTTGTACGAGACATTTTACAAAAAATACAATGAAAATAAAAGTACATACACTATATATATTGTTACGCATGGGAGAACAAATATGGTGCAAGAAAGGTGTGCACCGAGTTCTTTTTGTATATAAACCACAATTAAGTTGCCTGCATGCATGGGTCATGGCATTGCATTAATACTTTACATTTGTCAATTTAATACGACCCTATTTATATCGACTAAAGTCCGTACATTTATGTGCACTGAAATTACGTGACTTGCTGCATGGTACGGGGGAATAATGCCATTGGAGCAATAAAATAATTTGAGAATGGCGTGATAAGGGAGATCAGTGACAATAAGATTGCAACAGCTTGAATCGCATGAGGACTTGTAAATTATATTTGTTTAGTTAAAATGGATCATAAGCAACATCGGGAATTGCGGTAGAGAAATAGACTCAGAAAGTAACACAAAATGGTTAAAACGCAAGAAAAGTATAATCTTATACAAGTTGTACAGAACGTAGCACAATAAACACAATCATACATAGTATCGCTTTAAATCCACTCTAGGGTCAGATATAATAAGCTAGGGACGTCATGTGGTCTTGATATCTACAGCCTACAGCAGGAGCTGTGGGAAAAAGAAAATGGAAAAAACCCTACAAGTATAGGGGCCTAAATAAATGAATATACATACATAGCAATAAGTAAAGAAGGGAGAATCTGCATGCTATTTAGATGTCTATGAATTAGGCATGTAGGCCTATATGCAAACAAATTAAATAAAACTACACCAGGCTTCGGTATCAATATAACAGGTATATAAATGTTACATTTGATCAGTCACGGGTCTCTTTACCGTCAACAAAAAGGCGACCTCTCCAAAACCGAACTTTGTGTCCTTTGTGATATAGGTCACTCATTTTGTCGCGAAGTTCAAATTTCTTTTGTTTATCTTCGTGGATGAGGTCTTCAATGACAAATAAGGATTTATCTTTCAGAGTAATTTTAGACTTGAACAACACTTCTCGACGCTGTGGACGGAAAACAAATTTTGCTATTATATGACGAGAGCGATCAGGGACTTTTTTGCCAGTTCTATGGGCGTTTTCCACCTGTATGTCTGTCAGACCGATGTCATCCGATATAATTCTATTTACTAAGTCTATAGGATTTTCGTTAGGTGTTTCCGGAATGCCACCAAATCTTAGATTAAAATCCCTACTGTGACGTTCCTGGTTTAAAACACGATCTTTCAATTCATTACACTGAGACGTAAGCGAGTCTACCTGTTCTTGGTACGTTTTAATTTTGATTTCGTGCTCTGTTTGTTTCTTTTGTAAGTCACGTACCTGTCCATTAGAAAATTCCAAACCTTTCATTAAATCCTGTTGTTGTTTCTCCACTGAGATAAGGCGCTCTTTGACATCATGTTGCTGTAAGATGACTTTGTTTAAAGAATCCTGGACGTCAGAGAACGACTTTTTGATAAAGCTTTCAAGCGATCGAAATTGATCTGCAGTCGGTAGGCTGGAACAACTGTTAACAAATAAATATGGCATAATCTTCGAATTCTTTTTCCGAATACAGAATTCAATCTATTTAAATAAAACGACTTACGGCGTATACACGGGACTGTAACCAGATTTACATTGACAGCTCAATTGACAAAGACATAGATACAGTATCAGGATAAAGTTCTACTGAGATTGATTTATTGATTAGTGCCTTATGCCACATCCACCCGGATTTATGCTTCGATATGGCGTGAACATATTTTCAATTTTTATATTTTATAAATTTAACAATTTATACCGATCTTCTGTTAATCATTTAACATTGTGTGCAAATATGATCGTTTACAAGTATTTCAAAATCTAGCTATGGTAACATTTCCAGAACAATATTGTTTAACCAGCCCTAATCTCACTAAACTTCTAGGGGAAAAATAAACAAGATGGAAAAGAAACAGGGGCAAAGCATTGCCGAAGTTTCCGATATGTCCGCATCGGACAGATGTGGTTTAATGTGAAGTCAAAAGAAAACATATGTACATTATACAAATGTAACCAATACACAAACGATGGGAAAACCGACGGTTATATATTGAGGCTTACGGTGAAAGATTGTCTGTGTATATAAAATTATGTTTAACAAAGAACCCTCGTTTTTTTCTGAGCAAATGTTGTCGACATGGTGTACTTACATTTCACACATGGACAGAACAAACACTCGTGCTCCGAAACCTGCAAAATATAATATACAAAATAATAACTTGTTATCAATTTAAGTCTTTAAACGCCGGCAATGCTCTGAATAATTACCATTATAGCTAATCACTAAAAAGTGTCGATAGCTTATATTTTATCAAGAACATGTCGATGCAACTTATTTCTTGATTTGGCAAAAATTCAACCTTGTTTTAGAATCATTTAGAAGGTGAGGTACTGAATATAACACAAGGATTTGTGTATACCAACTTCTGGCTTATTAGGTTGCAGCGTTTGTATGCCTATTCTTATATCGTGCTTGAAAACAAGTTTGAAATAGACATCGTAATGTTTATCTATAAAGACTTGTGTTATGTTTAAAATACAATCGTGCAAACTAAAATTTGTTTATTCGCGATGCTTAATAAAAGGGCCCACAGACGTCAAGATGGTTCAAGTCTATTTAACAAAGATAACAATGTTTATAAGTTAATGTATACAACAGTAAATTATATAAATATTCCACCATAAGAGAATCCTTAAAAAGTGACTGGTTGAAATAATTGTAAACCAATATTATTACTGACAACGTTTTCACAGATAAGTGAATTGGATGGAAAATGTTAGTTAGATAACATATCGGAATCGTTGACAGCTTAATTAATATTATGATTGTCAGTGGTGGGTGGTTATCTTTATATGAACCTGACTGAGCAGTGCGTATTAGTACATTCCCAGACAATATACCAGGTAATGACCACTCTGTGGTGACTTCAGAAATTGTTTGGCCATTTTCCCCATGAGACGCAGGGCTATAATTGTCTATCATGGGTCTCACTTCACGGCTGTATTAACCAGATGTGGTACCAATTACGAGGGTGAAGGTTATAGACGTTGGTCAACAGGAAACACTCTTTCAAATTTCTCATCCGCAATAGAAATCATTTTCGAAAAAAACCTTCATGGCAAGTCTTTCTTAAAGAGATTCGTCGCATTAGCTTTGTTTACATTTAGCCAATTATGTATACGTATTATTTCGCCTCCCTTACTCTTTTCTTGTCAACAAAAGTACAATTTTAATTGACAAAACGTGATTAAATTTAAGAAATTTAAGAAGCAACGACATGGCGAGGGGTCAATGCATATGAGCCGAAAACACTTCGTGTTACAATCAATATACCAAGATAACGAAAGAGCCAGTTGTATTTGCTACGGTCTTTGTCTAAATCATAATATCATTTTGTACTGTCTTTTAGCCTATATACGTTTTAGCATGTCATTGAGAACCCCATCCAAATTGAATTATATATGACGATTAGCTACATCCTTCGAATAGTCTGTTTTGGACGTTCATTTATCTCTCTCGACAAGGGAGTAGTCCAGCTATATTTATTGACCGTGAATATGATTTTTAATATAGATATAAGCGACTATAAAGTATTGACAAATGTCTAACTAAAGACTGTGTCCAACCATAAACTCAGATTATTTAATTTAATGTTTAACGATTACGCTCAAATTTGCCGTGTTCACTTAAAACTCAGAATTTGCTGCATTGCCCATACGCAGTATAGAGTTTGATCGTATGGATTTAGCTAGGAATTTTCTCTAAACCGGAACAGGGGACGCATTGTGTCTCAGATAGTTGCTCCTCAGATCGCTGAAACTCTTCAATTGCCGCACAGGTTCGATACCGCATGTCGACCAATGCCAAAAAGTGAAGATTTCGGTGGACCACGGATATTGCGTGGTGATTTTTACGAGGTTTCGTCGAAGTAATATACCAATATACCGACATTGCAAAGTCGTAATTTAGGTAAAATGACTCTGAGCACGACGTTAAACGTCAAGCAAACAAACAAGCACACTGAACCATATCAAGATGCAGTTTACAACTTCAGATTTACGAAAATGTTTGAAATGAGATTTTAACCTCGAAGTTTTTGCCCTATGTTCCGAAGAGTCCACCTCTTTGGTAGAAATGAGATTGTTGGATTGGTAGCTTGGCTTCGGATATTTTCAAAGGTTACACACTAGTTTGTTTTAGTTGCATTTTCTGTTAAAATATTAGCCATCCTTTAGATTCATACATACTCATACGTACATACAGCAGTAACATATTTTAGTGAAAAAAAAGAAAACTCAAATCAATAAACCTGGGCGCTATAGTTTTTTTACGTAGTTCAATATAGGACTACTCTTTGGCATGTCCACTTCAGCGAAGTGTCGAATAAAAACTTTGTAACATAACATAAGACTTTATGGATTGTAATTTCGGGTTTATTATCGGTGCTACGTTTCAATGTAAACCATTCTCAAGCATGTATGGCATAACCTATGGGACTACAAGCTTTATGGCACAATTACTTCGCAGTCTTTCGCTTATACATTACTTAATTTCTGCATATCTTCAAACTTTATTGCACACTTCAACAAGGCATAGTTATGTCGCGACACTTTCAATCCATATAGTCTACTCTATTCGAAATACGCTAATAAAAGGGCACAAGTTTTCTCCTTTATCGCACGAGATACCGGTTTCATTTTTCATTTCAGCTAAAGTATTGTTTCCTATCTGTTCAAATTTTTAAGAACTCTTGTCTTTTGTAATGTCTTTCTGGAATACCGTTACGTGTGCTGTTAGACACATTTCTTTAGTCATCGAGCTCTTCACTACTAAAACGTATGCGAGTCCGAGATAAATGCACGGTATGCTTTTTCTCACATCATCGGATTACTTTTCATCGTGTAACTTAATGCGAGCACTTACTTCGCCATGTTTTGTATGAAAATAACCTCTCATAGATATAAATACCCCTGACTTCATAAGTGGCCCTAATTCATATAAAGAGCTGCAGTCAAATAAAATTTAAAAAATCATTGTTTGATCTAACATTATTTTATTTTTTTACCACTTCTGATAATATCGAAAAGGTATGCAACTTTATAGTAGCGATATGCCTTTTGTCTATGTCTTGAATACTCTAGCAATGTTTTTTAAACATTTGTGTCTAGCATTAAAATACTAAACAATTATATCGTTGTACTTAGTATGTACCGTAATCTATTTTAATATTTTAGAACAATATTCCATACTGAAAATCATGTATAATGTATATCCATTAATATCAGTATTGCACTTTGTTAAACCAAAACATGTTCAGTTTGTATCTTTAGTACTTTTGAATACTGTATTGTGTATAATGCGTATCTCATGTGACTTCTGTTTTTGACCAAATAAAAAAATTATCAATTATAAAAAAAAATTCTTCCACAAATAAACAAGTCAGATACACAGACTTAACATGAAGGTATTGCACAAACACATTTGAACAAAAACAGATATTAAACACTACATGTTCATATACAAATATGAGCAGTTAGGTTGCGGACACATGTCTATAGTTCTAATTTATTGGTTTTTGTTTTGTCAAAGTATTTCACGTGTATTAAAAGCTTTTCTTTATCGAACAATTTGAATCAATTTTGTAATTTTGGAAATAATAGTACAGATTGCATCATTAACTGGTTTTATTTTTCATTTCTGCAGGCAACGGTTTTCTCTACCCTAAAATATTCTACCACAGAATTCAGAAAGAATTTTAAATCAAGTGTCTTGTTTGTTAACTTTGTATTGTAAATAAATTTCTTTGTCAGAAATAAAATGACATTTATTTTATGAACCCACATATTATGTTGACATTGTCTAGTTTTGTGGTTTCCCATGATGTTAATTGAACCAATTTTCTACTTCAATCCCCAATTTTTTAACCTTTGAACAAAATAATACTAAATGTTCTATACATTCCTCTTGTTCATCACAAAAAGAACATGTTCCATTGTCTCTCTTACAAATCTTAAAGAAGATTGAATTTGTCCATAAGATCCTATGTAGAACCTTGCATTGGACATTTCGTAGTTCGATTTGTGTAGTAGTAGAAATATTTCTACTGAAATATTTTTGCCAGTCTATGTCTGTTTTCGTAAGTATATTATTCCACCCGTTTAAGGCTTTGGCATCAACAAAGTTTGAGTCATTTAGTGTATCGTAGTACTTTCTACACCTTTTATTTCGTTGTAACAGAATTCTCTTTCCAATGCCAATTACAGCTTTATTTTTGTTATACATTTTGGTTTCTTTCCCACTGGACGGAATTGACCGGACTAATTTTTCATAATCCAGAAAAGTACCTTTTATTTTGTATCTGTTTAGTTCTTCAAATCTAGTCGATTTTTTAAAAACTATATGAGAGTAAATGTCAAATTAAGGAAAATGATGGAAGCAAGTGCTAATAATGGTACGTATTTATAGTAAAGAATGCTGCGTTAAGGATGGACAGCCCCTTCAAGGGTCAAAATTGTACATTTTTTATTATTTGTTTAATAGAACATTATAGTTTGTGTCCTGCATTTTTTGAAACAAATATATTAAAATTCCAATCTAGTAAAGGGTATCTTAGATTTTATAATTTCGGCTTACTTTTTTAATTATTCATCTTTTTTATACAAAAAGTCCAATTTTAAGAATTAATTTTAGGAAAATTACTATAAAAAGATAACTTAAAAAAAAATACGAGATACTGTTGACTAGATTAATATATCCCTAATAAGCATGCCAAATTTTACGGGTGTAGGGCCTATAGCTCAAAGAGTTTTTCGAGAAAACAGAATTGAAAAATTAAATTTCGACAAAAAAGAGAGTGTTGGAAATGAGGCAAAAACCGTCCAGCTGTACACTAGCAAAGAACTGAATCAACATTTTCCAACTTCAAATTAAATGACTTCTAACTGGATTTCTTATATTTTTTTTTTCACAAAATGCAGGACACAACAGAGAATGTTTTAATAGACTAATAATAAAAAAATGAACAATTTTTACCCTCGAAGGGGTTGTCCATCCTTAAGCCTGCAGCACCCGAGTCTCAGGTAAACGTAAACCGTTGTGTTAAAACAATATGTTTTAAGCAGTAAACATATTGAATAAACTCTGCATGGAGGAACAGTTAATTTTTAACAGAACATTTATATAACTATTAACATTTCTGATGTTGTGTTTTTTCCTTTGATGTTACTTTTCCAACCTGTTCCAGACTTAGATAACGACTTTGTTGTTGGGTGATTTGAAAATATTAATTTGTATATACAGTCTTCATATAGCTGGAAAGGTTGTGCTAATAACGTCTTCTGACAAAATAATATCTGCATTGATAATAAATGTCAAAACTGTTGATTGATTTTAATTTTAAATACACATAAACTTGGACGGCCTCTATATCTCTGTTGGTAGATTGTTTGTAGCTGTAATAAGTATTACATTCCGGACAGCAGTTTAATTAGTGTTACATTCCGGGTAGCTCTGCTCTGTAAGTCGTTCTAACCTTATGGAATAAGAGAACATTCCGTGTATTCTGAAACTAATCTTCAAATATACAGGCCCATTTGATGTAAACCTTCGCCGGTTTATAACCGGCTTTGTCACAAAGAGACTCCATTTTATGTAGTGATATGCATGCAATTGAAGAAAATTGCGTGGGCGTCAATCGACGAATTACTGCTGTAAGAATGCACACGGCTTACATGACGATGCCGTACATTAACAGAGTAATTCAATGTTTGAAAATCTTTACTATCAAATGTAATTGTGATTAGATTGTCAAAAAACAATAAATAGAATGTCAAACTATACACATTTACACAAATTTCCAAGGAATATATTTTCCGTTAAAGGCGTTGTCCAGCCTTAAAAATAGTGCATGAAACTCAAAGCTTGACATGTCGCCTATTTGTCCTTAAAGTTCTAGTCTGCGTTGAAAAGCTATAGATAGTATACGTTTTGGTTACAAAATGTATATAGGCCCTAAAAATTGTAAGGCCTTACCGTGCATTAAACCATCTAGTTTTCTTTCTTGAACACTAGTGAGTTAGATCGATTCATAAACGACCACTCGACGTCCATATTTACGTTAAAATCAATCATTTCTCAGCAGTACCCCCCTCGCTTTTGAGCAACTTTTGCCACGTGTTCCCAGCTTGGACGATGGCGGCAG
>JAVFBY010143447.1:0-11571 GCA_034781015.1 Tonicella lineata
AGCAAAAAATGTATGTAAGTTAAAGACTAATTATTGTATGCTTTGTACATGAAAAAAATCAAAGAAAATTCAGGCATAGTCGTCATAGAGCTATCAACCCCGTAATATCGATTTTTTTTTCAACCCAGTTGAGATTAGTGTCTATGTATGTAGAGCCCTAATATTGTGCTAACCATACTATTGCTCTCGTACACGGTGGAAGCGTCTCGTTAGTTATCCACTATGCACTCGAGCAATATTTATGGTACGCAATCTTCATTATTTAATATTCTGTATATCATGTATTTATATTGTTTAATTAATACTATATAGCACACAATCGAGTCAGCACACAATCGAGTCAGCACACATGCTGTCAATTCGGATTCCGAGTGTCTTTATAGTAGCCTACATTGTACTAATCTGCACATTTCTGGCCCAACACTTCAAAATTTGTCTAGCCATATACAAATTTTGTAAAAAAAAAAATATGATATTAAGAGAATATCTATTGTTTTGAAATGGGTGCCATGGATGTTTCGCCGACTGTGATGGTACAACAGTCTGATTAAAATCATATCTATATTAGCTCCCGGTATTGTATTGTCACGATGTAGATCTGAGGACATATCCTTCCAAATGGTGTCGATTGGTCGACCAATCAGAGGACTGCTTATCCATTCAAGGTATGTTGTGTCGGGGATTCCCTAGGACTGCCATAGCGAGCAAGCATCTATGTCATCACAGCCTCATGCTATCTGACATTTCATAGGACAATTTTAAATGGTGACCTTTCATGAACCCCACAACGCATGACGTCAATGAACGCCGTTTGCTATACGTTGTCCTCAGATCTACATTCTTGAAACTTCCTCCAGTGGGAACTTTTCGCCTTCAAAGTTTTACTAAAAGGCTCCATCTTTTAAAGTTGAAAATCTCCCGCTGCAAGAAGTTTCTGTGACATTTATTGGCAATCGGAGAACACCGCTCAGGTAAAGTTAATTTAGCTTCCAAAATTATGGGTCAATAAAGCCCGATAAAAATTCAGATTTCCCTTCTAGCTGGGTACGCACAACCCATATCCCGGTTATACGAATTGGGCTTGGTCCCCATAGCTAGGCGCTGCCATGATTAAAAAAGAACTTTCTATCGTCAGACGAGGTGAGACATTCATTGTATTCATCACCATAGAAGATTTTTTAAATTATATATAAGAGACGTAGAAATTATCGATAACATACCATGACAGGTGCACCATGTAATCGTTTACAACAACATGCTCAAATTGTACGTCGAATCCATTACCCTGTACCGATATAATGTACAAAAGTAGCTTATGGCGAACTGTTTCTTTGTTGAACAAGTGAAAGGCTCGGTAGCAAACTTTAAGGGACGAAAGGCTGCCAAACTGTATTGTGTTGTTGGGCTTGATTCTATATCTTTTTGGGCAATACACGCTATAGTCTCAGTACAATTTTTACTCATACGATATGTGTATTCCTCTCATAGTTTTCACAATATCAGGTCAACACTATCAAAACTATCACTATTTAATGTGTTTAAAAAATTCTTTTTGACAGCTTTTGTTCGGTTGGTGGAGGGAACGACGGCTTGGAACGGGCGGGTGGAGATCTTCCAAGCTGATAGTTGGGGTACAGTGTGTGATGACCAGTGGGAGGACATAGACGCTGGGGTTGTATGTAAACAGCTTGGTTACTGTGGCGGGATTGCCAAAACACGGGCTCATTTCGGAGAGGGTTCAGGAAGGGTTCATATCGGGATGGCTAAATGCACGGGCCGAGAGGACAGTGTGTTGAACTGTCCACATAACGAAAACCCGCGCAACTGTGGTCATGACGAAGACGCAGGCGTCATATGCAGACCATGTGACATTCGTCTGGTAGGAGGCAAAGACCGTTTTCAAGGTCGAGTAGAGGTTAATGTCGACGGTACTTGGGGGACGATTTGCAACCGGGGTTGGGACGCCAAAGACGCAAATGTTGTTTGTCGAGAGTTAGGTTACTGTAACGGAGCTACGAAGCAATTTGGCAAAGGAAATGGTCCAGTGTATTATGGAAATGTACGGTGTCAAGGCCTAGAGAAAACCATCCATTCCTGCCCTTTGGACAATGACCCTGGTTGTGCCCATACACAAGATGTCGGAGTGGTATGTGATATGGAAGCGCCCTGTATGAGACTGGTGAATGGATCTTCTAAACAAAATGGTCGATTGGAGATAAACAGAGGGGGTACATGGGGATCAGTGTGTGACGAAAGCTGGGATGACAAGGATGCAAGAGTTGTGTGCCGTCAGATGGGTATGTGTGGCGGCTCGGCCACAGTTGCAGCTTATTATGGGTCTGCAAGGAGAAACGCCCCTATTTACGTGAGCGGGGTGAATTGTGAAGGAGGGGAAGTTAATCTGTTCCAGTGTCCTATGGCATCCACAGTATCACAGTCTTGTGCGCATACTAAAGATGCTGGTGTTGCATGTGCACGGTGTTAATGTAGACTGTATTGCTTATTATGTGTCATTGCCACACGCTAGCCAATCTTGAAAACAGTTAAATTAGATAAATTTTAAAATAGTTACATTTTAAAATGCTCGGATTTGTTTTGAGCGTTACTTAAATTTTATACGCATTTTTGTTCAAGCTTTTAAAGAAAAGAAAGAAAAAAAAACTTTTATATTATTGCCAGAAAATATAACGTTGCATGTTTTTACACTAAGTTTCACATAAAATTCGAGGAAATGAAATGATTACAATAAAAAAGATACAGAATCCACTTTCTTGTTTATTCCCCATGGACAATATTGATTATTCAAGCTTCTGAGTTGGTGCATGAACTCCAATGAGTTTAAAGAGGTTCCCATATAACACGTTTTTGGGATGAAAATTACGACTGGAGAAAAGGAAAAATCATCCCTACCGAGCCGAGAGAGGACTGTTTTATACCAAAAAGCAGCAATACATATTTCAATTGGGGACTCGTAAATGCTGCAAAGGGAGATAATATTGGACCCTGGCGTCGCGTAATGCATTCGAAATTGACGCAATTTTATAACGTCACGGACGTTTTTTTCTCTGTGACGTCATTACTATGAGTCACATTCGAATGCATTACGCGGTGTCAGGGTCCAAAATTATCTCCCTTTCAAGCATTTACGAGTCCTCCATAAGCCAAGGCCCGACAACTCTTATCGTCAAACTCAACAGCTAACCATTTAAATACTTTAAACATTTTTCTTAGCTAAATTGTGTCTTCGAAAAGGAAATAGTGTAAATTTCCTCCTTCTCTGGGAAGCAAATATCACTTTTACATCAAACCCATACATCATTTCCGTTATTTCCAGAAATTGTTTTGAAAGAGCTTATAAAGCTGGAAATTTGCCGGCAGTTATAATTTATTTTGTTGTTGTTGCAGTCCCGATAACTACGCTGTAAGTGTTAAATACAAATGTATTTGGCAGTCTAGAGTGTTTTTCAACTTATTTCAACGACGGAAAAGGTTGCTTTATCTATTTTAGGTACCGTAACAAAAAGTCATTTTAGTGATGAATTGTGTAGCCTACTTATACTTTTTAAGCTACTATCTCGTTAGGAGGATAGTGAGGCTTTAAGGTTAGTTACTTTTTTATGGACAGTATTTTTTAGTTTGAATTTTGTTTTATTCAAGTTAGATATATTACTTGATTCAGACTGGTATGTAAAAATTGCCAAAATAATTCCTTATGCCTGCGAAGTCCGCGGTAAAAATAGCCACAGGGTATAAGCTTATAAAAGTTCATCTTAACTACACATATTTTCTACAGAAGTGCCTAAAATTAGGAGCTATAGTAACTTTTTTTTTCTCCCAGAAAGACAAATCTGAGTGTCACCCGAAAGCAACCGCTAAATGACTTAGCCTACTGTATATTGACATCGAGCATTTTATTCAAGAATCTTTTATCTCACTTCTTTTGCAAGTATGTATTTTTCAAATTATCTTGGTTAAAATGAACTTATGAAATGAAAAAATCTTACCTGACGTGAAAGTTCGATGTCGTTTGAAAGATGTGACACTTGAAACTCGAAAATTACGGCGATGGACCGACCGCTGGCGGCGTCCGCCTTGTTTATCTCACTAGCTGAAGTCGACGAAACTCGTGATTACGTCTAAAGTTTGCCTCTTTATAGGGTAGTTTAAAGAACGAAATTAACCCTTCTGTTGCATTGATATTTCAAAACAAGACTCAACAAAGATAGCAAAACAAGCACTGCAACATCGACAACACATTAATATCTACCTCCAACCAAAAAGAGCTACAGGGAAATCCTAAAAATAGATGGGAATTCCCTTAGCGATCACGTGAGAGAATACCCCTTGCGTTGACTTAAGTCCTCTCGTAAACTGAGCTAAGTCTGCGACTAAGCCGCTTTCTGAATACCAACTTAAGTCACTGACTTGGCTGAGTCAAATTTAATAGGCTTAAGTCTAAACTTAAGTTTTGACTAAGACTTTTATTGAATACGGGCCTCCACGGCGCGGGCCCTCACATTCAGATCCACAAGGGTGCGTCACATCAGTATTGTAATGGAGAGTTGCTCGAAAAAATAAAATCTTGGCTAGCGAAGATGATATATATGCAGCCAAAATGTTTTGTACCTGACTAGCTAGTGAGCTTCAAAGGCAAAATACATGTATCTCCGCATGAACCTGGTCCATGCGGAGCAATGGCTTTGAACTCACTAATTTTCCCTGAATGCTTGTCCCGTCTTTTCGTTTTGGTATTTACTTTCAAATTCAACCAAATATTTGAAAACTGTTTTATGTATTAAAAACTCGATCTTTGGCACAAATAAAAAATATAAAAATACGAATTATTCCGGGAGCTTTTCGAATTGGGCCGCCATCCTGCTACTCTCGTTGACAAACAATCTCACTTTCAAACGCCTTCACTGAAAGATTTTTCACAGAAACTCGATCTTTGGAACAATTTGAAAAAAAAATCTAAATTACTCCGGATCTTTTCGAATTAGAGAAACACCCTCTACTTCCCCTAAACACCCTCTACTTCCCCTACTCCTACAGCAGGGGAAATCGAGGGTGCCCCGACTGTGACGTGTTAGTCACGCGAGGGGTTAAGCTTTACATCTGAATTAAAAGAGAAACTGCTAATCAATGTCAAACAAATACAAAAACACCTACTCCGGCTGATTGATTAATTGGTTGGGGTTTAACGCCGTAGTCATGAGCATTTCACCTATATTACGGCTGGAAATGTCGACGGTCGGGGGTGACCCGGGGAATATAAAAATTATTTGTAATAAGGCCCCTGCATCAGCTTGTAGCTAAAGCACTTTACGCACGACGTAATTATGTATTAGTGCCCATTAATCAGGTTGTAGCTATAGCGCCGCTTCACCAGCCAGCTTGTAGCTATAGCACTAACTCACAACTTAATTATGTATTAGCGCCCCTTCACCAGGTTGTAGCAGATAGCGCCGCACTCACCAGGTTAGAGTAGATAGGGCTTTAGGTCCTGGGTTAAGGCATAGACTTTTCCCCCCATGTTATAACAAATTATTTTGTCCACATGGGAAAGCACTTAGGGCTTCTTCCCCGTGCTTATGATGTCATGACGTCGTGAACAAATAGATGTAAACATGTGACGACACATTCGAAGGCGGGTGTACACCAACAGCTATTCTTTCTCCCCATTCAGTAACAAAGTGAGTGTGATTCACTAAACTCATCAGTCCTGACAACAAAAAGTAATAATAACATATTATTTTTAACCGGTCCACACTTATCATTTAACAAAGCCATGAATAAGAGCTTACTGACACCTGTCACCCCATGAGGTTTAATCTCTAATGTGGGTTCCAATAGCTTGCTATGGGGTCCCAAAATGCTAAGCTGGACATTTAAGCTCTATTAACATTACTTATTTTCAAAATAAAACCTGTTTGAAGAGTATTCAATTGCCAATGACATTTTCCAAAAAAAGAAACTAGCTGTCTTAAATTCATAAAAAATAAACCCTGAAGTGTAGATTGGAACTAGCAGGTAATGAAGTCAGCCATTTTGAAAGTGTCATTCTGAAAGGTTCAATTCCCTTCTAATTAACTATTTTTATAGGAGCTATACTCCTATAAATCACATATTTCTCTTACCTGTACACTTATGCATAATATTGTCACAAAACATACATACATCATAGCCCACAAACCATAAAATATTAACAATATTTCAAAAATATCAAGAGGATTATTACCTGCAAAGGGACAGCCATTGCTCAGTTGTCTCTGCTCTCTGATTGGTCTATTTTGATCAGGTGTTCTATTTCCATAATTTTCATTGGCCAAAAAGCCTCAATCATATACAATAGGTAATCATAAATCATGCTGATCTTTGTGTGTCTGCTTTAAATACAAGCACACTGCATATTGGGATTTTTTTCCCAAATAAACTTTGATAACAAACATATTGTGGAATGTGGAGGCACATACAAATATATTGTTATGTATTTTAAAAAGAGGCATGAACAGATTTAAAAACAAAAACGCATTTTTAACCGATAAATTTTTAAGAATGTTATCCAATCGCAAGTAAATATTTTTATTTTTCTTAATTTTTGCAATGCATGTTTTACATGGTTGTTTTTGTTTCTGTTTTATTTTGTTATTCACAATATCCACCTGCTTGTACAAATAAGGCATATCGCGGGTATAGAGCAAAAATGTTGTAACTCCAAAATTGCTAAAATTTGATCGCTGTTCAAGGAGAACGCGGAGAAAGTGTCTTTAGCATAATCGCGGGGGTGACGCGGTTGAGAAGATAGCGGTCTTGAAACCCGATGTCTGTATGATGACGCCCGGGCATGTCCACCGAGTTACTTTGTTTGGTATACGTCAGGCGGTCTTTAAATTCGGCGTTATCGGCATTGTGGTAGCTGAAGCGTCCCGCTGTGTCTTTGAAACAGAAAGCCCTCGTTAATTGAGAACGTTTGGCTTCGTCCCCGTAGGTGTGTAAGGTCTCGATGTTAGCGCGGTATTGGACATTTTTGGTGGAGGCACTCACCAATTTATCGTGGAGACTGGTCGACTTGCTGCCAAAGACTGTGCCGCCAGAGGTTCGTTGGTGCGACCTGATCGTCGTCCCCAAGGCTGTCCCGTCGCCCTTGACAATTTTCGCCCTGACATACCAAAACGTGTTGGCTAAATCCAAGTTGGTATCCGTGTACTCATTGGTTATATGGAATCCGATGGGACCACCGTCGCTGATACTCGCAATAGGGCTGTACGTTTCACAGCGCCCACTCAACACACGGCTTTGGTTGGGTGGCATGGCCCACAAATCAAACTCGCTCTTGACACGTCACAGGGTGGTGTGTGCCGCACTGCACTCGACCGAGTCTGGCACGCAGTAAACGCC
Organism: Tonicella lineata; assembly: GCA_034781015.1. Classification (NCBI taxonomy): domain Eukaryota; kingdom Metazoa; phylum Mollusca; class Polyplacophora; order Chitonida; family Mopaliidae; genus Tonicella; species Tonicella lineata. The sequence continues at coordinate 7,399 of JAVFBY010143447.1, forward strand.
CTTTTATAGCGCGCGGACGACGCCCCTTTGGTGGTGGTGGTGACATGTACGGTGTGGTGGTGTTGAGGTCCCTCGACATTTGGCCTGGGTGAGAGCTCTCCGGCCGCTTTACTCGCTCGACGATTGGGTGCACGCGTCAACGGTGTACGCCGGATCACATCAGTCACCACGTCCAGACCGCTGACCGACGTCTGCCCAGTTTTTTCCGACACACGAGCTGAAAGTTTTGACGGTTGGTGTTGAACTGGAAGGTGACGACGTTCCTTTTCCCGTGGGCGGTCGTCAAAATCAGCTCGGTCAACGCCAGACCGCTGACCGACGCCTGCCCACTTTTTTCCGACACACAAGCTGAAAGTTTTGACGGTTGGTGTTGAACTGGAAGGTGACGACGTTCCTTTTCCCGTGGACGGTCGTCAAAATCAGCTCGGTCAACGCCTCCACAAGGTGTTCGGGGGATCGATAATACCCAGCAGGGTGTTCATACCGATTAGACTGTTGATCAAGTCTAACACTTCAAGTACGCCAAAATACACCTCATAGGCTTGAACTTTGTACCAGCTGTGGGAGTAGACGAGTCTCACAAGACCACACTCCCATTCGTCGGTGAGCCGAATCGCCTGCGGTAGTTGAGTGGTGTAATGCCCTACAGTATTGTGAGGGAAAACATCCATCGAACTATTGCTGGGGAGGAGGATGTAATACATTCTGGGTCCAACGTCAGTCTCAGACGAATTCGGTACACTGAATCCTCACCGATCGAAAGCATCCTTTTAATAAGGACTCCAAACGACGGAGACGAGTCGTCGTCGTGGTTTGGTACAGTTCAAGTAATTGTGCGGCTGCGTGCTGTATGCAGGATACAGCGGACACGGGATTTACTGCGATTCTGGATCAGGGACACCTCTGGGGTCGCTGCTGAGGACGCCACAGAGGGTGCTGTTTGGATTCGGTGTGCCTAGTGGTGGGGACGTAGAGGGTGGTGTGTTCGGCTGAGTTTGACGGGCGGAGTCTGAGGTGTTGGTTTTCCACAATGCCTTGTTTGGATCCCATTCTCTAGGGACATTCAAAGTTCCAAATTGCCTGGCCAAGAGGACCCGGACTCGGGCTGTGAATTGGCGTCGTTTTCGTAGTGCGTCATTGATTAAATCCATCATCAGGGCGTCTAAGATGACTCACATATCGACGACGAGTTCCCCAGTGTCGGTCCATCGTGTGCTCAGACTGGAAGTTTTGCTGTTGGTGTTTACCGTGAGGGGGCACTCAATGCTATTGTCAATTGCTGGGGTGGGTGTTTACCGTGAGGGGGCACTCAATGCTATTGTCAATTGCTGGGGTGGGTGTTTACCGTGAGGGGGCAATTAATGCTATTGTCAATTGCTGGGGTGGGTGTTTACCGTGAGGGGCTATTGTCAATTGCTTGGGTGGGTGTTTACCGTGAGGGGGCACTCAATGCTATTGTCAATTTGCTGGGGTGGGTGTTTCCTTGCGGTGTGGTATAGTGGTGGGGGGTGACAGACTGGTCTAGTAGTTGTGGTGGTGGTGGTGGTGTATTAACGAGCTCCTTATATGAACCATGTGCGAGATGCGGTGAGGGATGATAAGGGATGATGAGGGATGAGATTTGTCCTTTCATACATACTAACCAAGACCCCATACATCGACGAATTATAAAAGGCAAAGCAATTTTGAAGAGGTCTTTGACCTTTCAACAGACGAAGCGTTGCGTAACGCTGTACGGATAAAGACAGTTCTACCCTTTAAATACCCCTTGAAGGCAAGCCATTCATCACAAGAAGTGTGAATATAACCAACCTGGAAGTCAATTAATACGCTTCGTGTTATTATGAGAGGACAGCCGGGTTAAATCTCCGACCTGGTGCTGTTCGAATTAACGGGGAAAATAAAATTTAAGTCAACGATTATTTGTGTTTCGTTACTTTCCATATTATGTTGTATAATGTGAATTTAGATCAAACCAGATCAACTCAGCGCACGTGAGGAAAACCCATACTTTCCTGTGCCTCCCCCACGACATAACAACGCTCTGAAAGGCTTATAGACATAAAAATTAGAGATCGTGTCAAATCTCCCGAGCTGCGAGATTTTGCGAGATTAGCGTAACTTAATTTATGTGAGATTTCGCGAGAATAACGTGACGTCATTACAGATGCCCCTCTGTATAGACAGCTTGTGCATAAAGTAAAAGTAAGATAAATTAAGTGAACAATACATAACAAAGCTGTAGGCCAACAACCATAACTCTTGTCTAGTCAAATCTTGTAGTTTTATGTCTGGTTTATTTTATGTTTAGTTCCATTGATGTTTTCAGTACCGATATCACACGTATAGCATAATGTTCAGGACCATCGTCCGCATGTTGCACGGTATGTGTGGTCTATGAAGTAAATTGTATTTTATATACTCGTTCTAGTCTGGTATTTGATCGCTAGGGACCTTCCTTCAGGTTAATAGATAATTAAATAAATAAGTAAATTAGTAAATAAAATGAAAATCAATCAATCAATCCAAAAAAGATTTTAAATCAATCAATAAAATAAACTTATATCCAATAAGTATATAAATAAATAAATAATGACAATGGCTTTTTATTTTATTAAATAAAATCGTACTTTACTAGATATGAACGCTGTGAAGGATGATCTGAGGGATGGTGAGGGCTGTTGATGGGGGAGAGACTTGTACTTTAATGTATATATGAACACTGTGAGGGATGTGGTGAGGGTTGTGAGGGATGAGCTTTAACACATATTAGGAAGTGATTCTGTGCCGCTTTCACTAAGATGATTGACGCGTGTTTTCATTCACGACCCTTTTCAATTCCCGCCCATTAGTATAGCATGCCGTCTACAGTCTCACACAAATAAATAAATAAATAAATAAATACATAATTAAATAGATAAATAAATAGTTGACTGAACCACTAGAGATATTAATTAATTAAGACCTACACTGCGCAACAAAATGTATTTGGCTTTTCATTAATAAATGAATAACATTATTATTCAAAATGCAGTATTATTTACCTTTAAATGATTATAAAATATTTAACTGATTTTACAGGATACATGACGTTATGACGTCTATAGTTCACTAAAGAAATAAGGATAAGCCGCGATGAACAGTACAACAAATTAATAACCTACAGTACACCAATCCACACAAATAATTAAAACATAATTTAAAACATAATTAAATATAAATGTAAATAAATATGTTGGTACAGTGTGCTATTAGATGTAGTGTAAGTGGTACGTGGGTGCTGTCATCATGACGTCGTGGATTAAAGCCTAGCTAATGTCGCAGTTACGTCGTGTGAGAACTAGTTGTCAACAATTTTTGTGGGGCAGTTGTCGTTATTTCTATCGCAGCGCAGTGCGACATAAGCGGGGCTTAAGGCCTTTCAAACCAAAAACAGGTGTTCATATATAAACATTGTTGCCGTTTTTTCGAATGTGACGTCATATGTTTACAACTACATGACGTCATAAGCATAGAGAAACGGCTTGGATTCACAGGCCTCCCAAACAATGACAGGGGCCTGTTTTACAAAGCTTGCGTACGAACAAAATCAGTCGCAAAGCCTTTGTACGCACAATCGCAAATTTTCAAGCTTTTCACGAAACATTCGCAGAAGCGATCGTTCGTAGAAATGATCGCAAATTCTGCGAGAGGTCTGACCTTTCGCAAACCCATCGCAAGCTTGTGGAAGCTATAGCGTCCACTTGCGATTTCGCTACCTCGCCATTCAATAGCATATGTTCGACAATAAAAAATCACGAGATTTTAGATTCCCGTGTTTTGAAGTTCTTGCCTCGAGATAGCGAGATGGCGAGATTATCTCGCGCTCTTGCCTTTATTTCTTCAAAGTGCAAAGGCGAGATGGCGAGATCACAAGATCGCGATATAGCGAGATGGCGAGATTACCTCGCCATCTCGCGTTCTTGCCTTTTAGATTTCTGACTAAAAAATCACAAGATTCACATATTAAATCCATCTTTTCATTAAAATATGCCGAAGGGCGAGATCGCGAGATCTCGCGATCTCGTCTTTCAGATTTTACATTTAAAAACCACGAAATTTACATAAGTAGTATATAACAAGCAGAATCCCTCATATGCGTTATTATGTATATATCCTTCACGAGATTTCATT
>JAVFBY010143558.1:0-11571 GCA_034781015.1 Tonicella lineata
AAAAAGTGGAGAGGCTATAAAAAAAGTTCGCGTCTGCCAGACATACTCCGTGGCCTGCAGCAAATACGAATCCTGTGACTAGAGGCTTTGAGGCATACATTGTAAATATATGCCCCAATGCCTTGACATTTATGCTGTGTGCATTCATAAAATCACTTTTTAAGAATAGGATGGTAAAATAAAATCCCGACTCACTTATGGGTTGTTCAACCATCAAGTATAAATTGCCCAATTTTCAGAACAATCTTTACATTGTTGACTGAGAAATAGGCAATGTAGCTAGTGTTACATCAGCAAGAAGAAGAAGAACAACAACAAAAGTCCCAACAAGAGAGTGACCAAGATCTAGACCCCGTCCAACATGGGGTAAAAATACCTCTACCAGGATTCAAACACAATATATTTGTGTTACAACTCTCCTCCTGACCTTGAAATTAGAGAGGCTCAGGTTAGAGTGCATGCGAGCCATACTCTCTCCCAAGTACAGACAGACAGCCAATTTATCTACACGTAAATCACCGACGCAGATATATGATGAAGACAAACCTAGCTTTAAAAAGTTGTATTTTTTTTGCCCTGTACAGTTATATGATATAAGTTGATTTAAATAAAAGCTGTATTTAATTCAATATATTATAAACAGCAAAACTAACGTCTGTTTTTTTAAAAATATAACCCTATTTTTCAAACTGTTAGTTAAAAAAAATGGTTTTACGTTTTTGTTTAAATTTATTATCTTGTTTTGACGGGCTATACCCATTTAAAATGTATTGTTTTGACGGGCTATACCTATTTTAAATGTACATTTGAGACGGCACTTCTTTTGTAATATTGCAGTGCTTTTGTGTGAGGGAAATTACATGTTTTGGGTGTAGGCCTACTTACTATCTAACACACTGAAGAGTTGTGGAAGGTATCGGATGTTTATTGAAGATTTAAGATGACTATATATAGCCAATGAACAAAGCCGGCTTTAACTGAGCCAGTTTAATATGGGGATGCTCTTGAGTTTTCCACGGCTATCTTCTGTCATATAAACACCTAATATAAACAACCATGCCTGGAATGCACATATAGTTTATTTGGTGACATTCCTTGATCGAAGTTGACAGTATCTGACACTGTTTGGAGATATGTTATGATTTTACCCGCTGGCCTATCACTACCACTGTGTTTCCTTTGGGTTGAAAAGTTAAGGGCACTTTTGGGGGATCTACCTTAGGGCAGATGTTTCCGTGACAACTGATAATGTTTAAACAAACAAATAAAACAATTTTGAGAGCTATTACCGTCCGGGCAGTAATTGTCGTCGGAGCTTTATTCTCAGCTAAACTGTCAGATTGTCGGGGCATATAAGTCGTCGGAGCAACTGTTGGATAGCAGATATTTACTACTCGTATCTTTCTTACCATGCCTTTGAAATAACCCGAATTACCTGATTATAACAGTAAAATTCTACTGATTGCGGTAAAGTGTTTCTATGGGTCTAAACTTTTTATCCAGTTCATTAATATGCTCTAATCCAACATCCAGCAAATATTATATCAAGCATCATCACATCGGAAAAAATGTTCAGCTATAATATAAACGAGATTTCTATAACATTTTATAATACTGACACTGTGACTTGAAACAGATTTTAACACTAATTATATTACAATAGTCATGATCTGTTGACTATACAATCCAACGAGATACGTATTCGCATTTAGAATTACAAAGCCTTCAAACGGGGATCAGTTAAGGGAGAGAGAAAATAGACATGACTTAAACAATCCCCAATGCGTCTGTCGGATTGTTTGTATTCCAACAACATCATCACAAGAAGTACAAAACCTCCACACATACTATTATCTCTGTACCCATCAATTGTCACGCACAACATCACTCTCATGCTTTCTCAGTTGTGGCCCTAAGTCCGCCATCCTATTCTATTACGTGATTGTGTTTATGTATTTTACTCGGCTAGACCCTCTGAGTTTGTAGTCTGATCCACAGGGAAAATAGACGAGGTTGTTGACATAGCCCTGCATTTTATTACTGTATTCAAACTGCGTGAGTGTAGTATGTATGCATGTATCTTCAGTCAGTTCTAATTTCAAATTCAAATCTAACATTTTTATTTCGGTCACGATACTTATCATGCGGCCATGCTTAAAGAACGAACATTGTCTATTCTAATTTAAGTGCTGACATGTATCTATTTGTAAGTCTACACTTTCAAATTTAAATTTTTAAACTCGGTCACGATCTAGCCATCTAGCGCCAAATAACAAACGAAGACTAGACTTATAAAGTACGACCTCGGTATAAGGGAATGTATTTAATCCGTTCGTTCAATTAATATACTACAATATATACACCACAGACATCTGTATACATCGGATAAATGAGGTTTATTCAACTCGTTTGTGAGTTAGTAGCCTACATCTACTTATTGAAACTCGCCTAGAATGATCTAGGATATAAATTCCGACGATGTAAATGGAAAAAAAACAACATTTTTTAAGTGGCTTGAGGTTTATCATAATCTCGTTTGACTGGACTTCACTTGATTAAAGTCGACTTTAAAAGAACCTTTACTTTCAAATGTATGGATGTACAGACGGACCATTCACTATCCAATGTAAGATCGTGACATCGCAAAAGGAGTTAAAATCCTATAGCTTTGCAAAGTGTATGATACCACCCCAGTGTGATCTTTGTTAACGGCTATCTAAAACACGCTGAGGGGACCTTCGAATTTGACCCCACGGGATAGGAATGTTCCTGTATCCACAACACTAAACTAATGTAGGAAATATGTGGACCCCTCTACTTTTTCCCAGGCCATTAGCCTTAGGCCTATTAGTTTCAGAAATATGGTTATAGAAAGTTCCAGAAGTTAATATGCTGTTCAAATATTATAGCACTCATACGTAATTGTGCAATATAATAAATAATAATATTACGTTCCAATTTTATATAATAGTGTCATAATGATATGTATTTCAAAATGTATAGTTTTTTTATACCCCCCCCCCCCCCCTTCCAAACCAAAAAAGAAAAGAAAGAAAGCTGAAAAGAAAACAAAAAAATATGACTCTGTAGTTTAAAAAACACAAAAGATTTTTAATATGATGTACAGGATTATAGAAAAACATGGAGAAGTATAAAATAGTGCCAAGGTCTTAAATTCACATGCTTCAATTTTAAATACATATTTAAATTAAAAATATAGCTACAATTTTTGCTCTAATGGCTTAGGTAATAAAAAGACTCACAATTCCTTCCGTCATTGCCATTTCCAAGAAAGCCATAACGTCTTCCCAAGATTTAAACTGATCCATGAATTCTGGATCTTGGACGAGTTGCTCCATAAGTTCTTGGGATGCCATCTTGGAAAGAAATTAACTACTGGTCCAGTGGTATAAGTTATACTAGAAGTAGAAGTTCCCCACTGATTTTCTCAGTGTACGTTAGACTGTTTCAAATCCCCAATGTGATTTGATCCAAACTTTGACAGGCATCAAACCGTGTCACCGGATATTGTGTAGGGCGGACCCAAACTTGTAAAATTGGACTACTCAGCTGCTCGGAGTACACTACAATATGACAACGGTTGAAAAGCGAGCTAAACTATCGCGGGATAGACCTCAGCGCACTTCCTTCTCACACTTACTACGGACATTTATTGACAATACTAGTCCCTCACTTAAACAAACACAGAGCATGCTTGAAAACTTGAATGACCTTTCACTGTTTGTTAATCGCATAGGTTGGGCCAAATGTCCGAAAGGGATAGATCACTGCTTTGTCAGCTACAAGCCTGTCATTCAAATCTGATTATACTAATATGAAGTGGGTGGTAACACTGGTTCGTTTCACCACAACAATACACCTATTCTAGTTTTAATCCTAACCCCTGTTATTTGTCTATATGGTGACTAATGTGTCAAAGAAAAACCAGGCTTAGTTTTTGTGTTATTCGGATACACGTTTTTGAAAGCTGTCAGTTATTCGACCAGCCAGCCAAACCGATAAATAGCTAGCCCTCTTTATTACCCTACAGAGTCTAGTGCTCGCTTGTTAGTCCTTCTGTCACGTACAATATGTAAACAAGATAAGAAAATCATTTAAACCGATCGAAAAACTGACAACACAGTGAGCACACATATGAAAACCCAGTTTATAGCCATACTTATATTGACTATATCAGTATAGGTCCGCTAACATACCTTATTATGTAAACCGGCATCGATCCTTCGTCACTTAAATGCTTTCGTGGTAAATGCCATATTACACGACAAAGCATGCACGTCTTTAGGTAGTTTTAACAAAAAATCAATGTCAATATTAATATACACAAATAAAAAAATCGATGTCAATCTGACTATACAAATACGAATAAAAAAATCTATATCAATATATAAAACAAATCAATAAATTCGTCACTCAGACTTTAATATACGTATAACATAAAAAGAGCTGATGCAAATGGACTTTAAAACTTCGACGGCGTGGACTAATTATAAAAACGGGGCAGTCGGCCTAGCTCAATATTAGGCCCTACCAGAGCCAACCTGAGTAAACCTCGAGTGTGAACTGTATTCACACCTGAAACAAACAGGCGAAATCCCGTTCAGATTCAAGTCTCGCGCAAACCGATTTGGTCAACCAACCATTGAACGGAAAACACGAGATTTTCTTTGATCGACAGAAATCTCCCCAAACTGTAAACAGACACACGTGTTAGAGATTACTGCTGGATGGACTTCAAAAGAACTGATACCGTTTTTTGTCAGTGCTGTCTAGACAACTCCTTGAGATCAAGTGAAGCCGAGAGAGGGCAATGTTAAATTTTGTTTCTTTAGTCGCTTTGTCGCAATGATTGGATAGATGATACAAGTGGGCGGCAATCTACCCGCGCGAGGCCTGACAGGAAACCAGGAAGTTTGCTCCCATCGTTGCCAGATTGGTCTATTTCACAAAAGCAATAACTTGTGAAAAAAATCAGTAACCAAGACGGGGTCGGAAAAGTTCATGTATAATAGCTATAAACAATGGGCATACTGGTTGCTGGTTTGATGTTAAACACATAAAGCCAAATAACGAGATAACTGCTTTTTTAATGTGTGACAGTGAAGTTTGACTTACATGTAAGGGTAGATAACGGTAGATTGATCCGCAGCTTATCAATTACATATATCATAGCTGACACTATCATTTGGCTATTATTGACAGATGGTTCATTCGAAAATCTAAGGTTTTTAATCAACATTATTAGGTTGTAGAAATGACTCTTCTTCAACACAAATACACAAGCAGACACTGATATTTGAGGTGAGCTGTCTGGGTTAAAGCATACATGTAGGACTCCTCACCTCAAATATCAGTGTCTGCACAAGCAGTTCAACAAAGGGCAGACAACTGCATGTTTTGTGACTAAAGAGTTGTTTACCTTTTTGCTTGAAATAGGAATAATAAAATTATGAGATTGTTTATATCTAAAGTTATGAGGGGCCAGTTTCACAAAACGATCTTACCTCACGTTGAACGTAAATGCCATGTCGACCAGCACTGAAGGCATTGTGTTCAGTTGTCACAGTAACTGCATTCAACGTTAGCTAAGATCGCTTTGTGAAACCTGCCCCTGGTCAACATGCGATTGGCTTAAAAATGACGAACACGTGGAGATTTAAGAGTTAGGAACAGTTTGACTGCATTCACAAGCAACTGGGAATATTTGCGCGTGCTCACTGTGTAATACGATAAGTCACATGACCAATGCTCATTATGTGATGCAATCAGAAAAAAATCTCATTTTACCAAAGTGGATGTTATTTATTTAATACAGGGTTTTTACGCTTAGTCTAATTAACCTAAATTAGATACTTTTGAATTTGACATTTAATATTTTGGATTTATTTTCGTGGTGTCACTAGGTATATAATTACATTATATTTGGATGACATTTTGCGCACAAATGTCAACAGAACTGAATTTAGTATTTTGACTTAAGTCAGAAACTGCTTTGGGGAATCGGCCCCTGGCCCTTTCTAAGATTTCCCAGGCCCCAAATTATAATTTTCCAGGCCGTGTTCAGCTTAACTTTAGCCATGTCTGTTCTTAGCTTTTAAGCCATGTCAATCCTGATCAAATAGGAATATCCTCATACTCCTACTATCACAAGTCCAATAACTAGAAGTAGGCAACTCCCTTTTTTGATAGGCTCACCTACATTGGGGGCCTGAGTACCCTGCTATAACGTACATGTATGATGTCACAGTAAGGATGCAAACAAGATAATTTAGAAGCGCACAGCTTTTAAAATGATGCATCATCATGGTGTGAAGTCGTTTTTTTTAGAGAAGAACACTTTCATAAGTCAAAATGTAAAACTCATTTATATAAGAACACTGTTGTAATTAAAATTTATTTGGCAACTTAATGCAATAATTAATATAATACATTTGTGAAATAATTATTGTTAGAATGCATTTTTATAAATGCAGAGAAAGAAAATCTGATATGCCTCCACCGGGGATCGAACACGGGAGCTTTGTTTAACAGGGCTAGAATATATGTATACTTCTGATAAAACAAATGAAACAATTAGAAAAAAAGGGCTAAAAAAAAATTAAAATGGTAATTTACTCGATTATGGTTTGATTTCTCTCAGTTTGCATTTTTTTTTTATGTAATAAGGAATGGCCCAGCATTTCTCCTAACAAAAAAAACAAGGGACTGTAATTAATGTCCATGTATTCAAACTCAACTTAATTGGCCAAAAAATGTTCAAGAAGTAGGCCAAACAAAATTGTTTCTACAGACATACAGACTTACAACACATTTCCAGTATAGTACATCACCCCGGAAATGTTTGGCTTGTTGTGGGTTTAATTAATGTGGTTAAACCTGTAAATAAAGAGTACATATTTTTTTACACACAAAACAAAAAGAAGAAAACTTACACAGGTCGTCCCAATTCATCTTTCTCCACTCCGTCTGATACACCTTCTTTTTCCATTAACATCTTGCGGAATGTGGACACTTTTGAATCTATTTCATCTGATGGGTACCTGAAGCAAAATTTATGTCAATGTTTTTTTTTACGTTTCAAAAGCAAGTCAAACTGGCACAGGAAATCGATACAGTAAACCAATAAATTTATCATGTTCTAGATTACCTCTCAGAGCCAAGTTTTTTTTATAATAATAAAGGACAGATTAATAATATTTACTATTTTTATTGTGTTCACAACGTTTGTTTATAAATTAAATAAATAATTAGTTTATTTGATTATTTATCTTGTAGCCAAGGGACACATACACAGCGGTCCTCTTTTTGAACAGTTTACAATATAATACTGTATGTACTGTACTTTGAATGTATATTAACCCTTGGAACCTGAAATGTTGCTTTTGCGGCTTAGCGCTGTATCATATATACCTGAAATGTCGCATAAACAGCTTTTAACGTATAAACATACATTAGCCGCTTTTACACAAAAAGGGACATCTTTCTTGTTATACTTTTGGTTTTAATACCAGTGTGTCCGTTGATGGCATATGTGTTTCTAGGCCGATTTTGATATTTTTTTCGGCAGTTATGTTATGTGCAAGAGACAGGGCCGAACATGCATTACAGATTATGTAAATTAAGCGATGAACTCCGGGATACGGACTGAACAGTGTCTGTAAACTCAGGGTTCAAAGGGTTAAGAATTTCTCCCTCAATAACATAAAAAAACAAGGTCAAAGCAAAGCTGTGCATCCTATGCATGGGGTGAGATCTCTATGATAAGCTTGACAAATATGATAAAACATTACATTGTCATTGCTGTGGCCGAGTTGCCGACTTAAGCACTTCACCCCAATGCTATTACTCGTGTGCCGTGTAAACGTGTCAGTAGTATAGTGTGTCGCGATAGTTACTGTTTTAGGAGTACAGAAGACTTCAAGCCCAAATTTCTTCCCTGATTCAATTCTTGTCCATATGGTACATTGGTCATTTTCCCTGAATCATAAAGTATTTTCTTGAATCATACAGTGTTAAGTCAAACTAGCAACAGTTCGTGTGAATCGAATTTTATTTTCTCACTATTTTATTTAAGGATATACTATTTTTTCTTGCAAGGACTATCACGTATTCCCTTTTTAATACTCATGATTGTGACATTTGTATGGGAATGGTATATTGTTACTAATCTCGAGACAGAACGACGTGGGTGTTTAGAGACAAAAGACAAAAACCGATGGGCGTAAACTAGAAAGGTTCATTTGATTAAAACCATCGCCGGTGTATTACCGGCTTGGTCATAAAAAGACCTTTGTTTGCAGTGATACACGGTAAATTGCTAAAAAGCTGTTCAGTAGTCCAACTAATCGCAGCTGTATGAATACACTCGACCTTCATGAGTATGTCGTACAAGGGTAATTAAATCTAATATTTACTATCAAATGTAATCGTGCTCAGACTGGCATTGTATTCATCATATTTTGACAAACTATACATATTTACATAGTTTTTCAAGGAAACGGACTAATTCGTAAAAAGGGCTTCCCCGTCTAGGAATTAGTGCACGAAACATTAAATGAAATTTAGAGATGGCGCCTATTTATTGCAATGCTCCAGTTTGTGTTGATAATCTAGATGGTATACTCTTGATAGTTACAGAATGCGTAAGGGTACTTTTTCGTATCGCTAAAACGATCAATAATTTCACGAGACTTTAAATATCATTTTACTCTGAATACGACATAGAAGCATGTATATATTAAAGCCAAATCTTGAAATAGGTTTTTAAATTAAGACAAAAGATGTTACACTGGTACAGTTAGTTCAATCGATAAGATTCAGAGTCATGTTCATTGACCAACTTCAATTCAAATGTATAAAATATGGCATTAACAACATATAATAAATTGTATATATGCGAAATATGATAAAAGAATAATGGCAATAATGTCTGGATAATTCCCTTTAAGTCCACATTGGTATAATATTAAAATATCACCAAAGCGTTTCGCCACTTTGAAAGCAGTTTTATTGTGACAGGCCATATATATTGAACTGTTTGTAGTACAACTTCGTTTATTATAGTTCATAGTTTTAATAGTTACGTTGGAATTCATGTTTTTAAAAAGTTATTGACGGAACACTACAGTACAAGAGTAGTGTAACTCCGAAGAAACTCATTTTGAACTCAATATTTCGGCGCTTTATTTGGCCATCATCAGGAGATGGCAAAATAAAGTGCCGAAATATTGAGTTCAAAATGAGTTTATCGTTCTTCGCAGAGTTACACTACTCTTGTACTATATGAAATTTATCAGTGGAAATGAAGGATTTTAACACTACAGTATTACGTAACAAAAGTTGGACTGGACCCCTGAGGTGGGTCACACATTTATCTAGTTTACAGTGACATGAAGTTGGGAGTGTTAATTCAGCATAACAATCTAGGTTAAATAAGTGCAAAACTTAGGCTAATAGGCTATATTGTGGATCGTAATTTGAGCTATCTACAATTTACACATTAACCATGGGCTGAGTTGAGTAATTAAATAGCTCGAAAAAATACGATGATATACGGTGTAAACGTAATTCCGCGACAGAGTGGCAAAGTCTATCTGTTTGGTTGTTTGTGTGTTTGTATGTTTGTTTGTTTATTTAATTGGGGTTTTGCGCCGTGCTCAGGGATATCTCACCTTTTGGAAAGCGTACACAAGCCAGCCCAATGTGAAACTTTATATGAATCTTTTATTGAAAAGATAATTGTGCAGAGTTTTGTCAATATGCTTACTGTTCAAAACATACTTGTTTTATCCCGCAGGGTGTGACCTGTCTGAAAATGCGCTCTATAGAATGTTATCAATATTAAAACGGTGTTATACCTTAAAACAATCTACATTCCACAGTGTGTGTGTGTACACGATTCAGTAAATAAACACGTCACGACCTGGGTCATATCTTTCCAGACCTCGTTGAATAGTACGATTGGAAATTAACACAAACTCGCTTCTAATCTCGCATATGCCAAAGGCATTGTCAGATATACTAAATAAAATAGCAAATAACAAATTGTAAGTTATTTATAGTGCAAGTGACAAATCATCATGACACATTGGCTTGGTGGGTTCGCGTTGTCAGGTTATATAGCACGAGGTCACAGGAAACTCCTGTCTGCTAGATAACGAATCCGTCGTATAAAACAATATGATTACTTACAAATAGAACACAAATTGGCAAAGTAGTTTGAGGTTACAAATTATTAATGTAACATCGGCAGCTAATAACTTGCATAACGTGGCATAAAGGCTAAAATTACTATACCGTGGCATCTCACAGTATTAATGACAAAACAACAAATTTGTAGATGGACCAGACTTAATTACGCTCTTATAAATATGGAATTATACAACGTTTACGTAAAAGTGGCTTATTATATTGGTACTGTTTATCTCTAAGAAAATCCTTTAAGAGTCTGAATATCCTGAAAATGGAACAGTAAAAACTGTTATTTTATGCCCATAGTATGCCCGGATTAATTGTTTGCCTTTGAGCATAGGCCTATATATAGAATTAGTCAGAAATATGTATATATAAAAACGTGTCTTAAATCACTATTTTACAGAAACAGGGTGTATCATTTTGCATTTTCTTTATCTATCCTAGATGTATAATTTGATTTGAACAGGGTGTCTTGTGTGGCTTCTTGAGTGCCTATAAAATGAGGCAGTAATAGTTGTTCTATATGGCCCCTATTATACTGGGATTGTCGATCTCTAAACGAATCCTTTGAAAGTATGAATATCCTATTTATTGACCAGTAATATTGTTCTGTATAACCCGTACACTGTGATAAGGTCACCGATTACATGAAATTAGTGTTACACAATACATCAACCAATGTGAATATCGTTATCTGACATGTCACACAGCACAATGGTAAAAGGTGACATCCAGCGACACGGCCTCGATAGAATAATCTATCTGCTGCGTGCATATCATAATTTGAATGTTTTTATCACACTACACTTATCACACACACTCCACTCTCATCATTCATTTGACTTTGATAAAAACTCAATTAATGCTTGGGAGAACATTGTGTTTTCAACAGTGTAATTTGTAAAAGTTGAAACCTTCTTCTCGTTGTAGCAACACATCAACCGTGATATAAAAAATCTAAATATTTATAATAGACCAGAATTTATAAACAATTTGTTCTGCCTCTCTGAGACCATATCGGCTTATGATTCAACCGCCATTTTGAATGGTTTTTGTTGGTTTGTTTTTTTGATTGGTGTTTAACGTCATACTCAAAGGTATGTCGCTTATATGACGGCGGATTCTACACTTCTTACTCTGTACTTCTATAAATGGTGGTAAACCACCCAGCTATATCCGAAACCTCCTGTGACTCCCTCACACACACAATTCCACGGCCGGTTTGAATCTGTGCGGTGCATCGAAGGAGGAGAAGCAGTGAGCGGTCAGACGCACTTAAGCCGGCGCACACCTTCACGATTCAGTCGCTTACGACAGAATCGGCTGGTGTCGGCTAGGTGTGCGGTAATCAAAACC
>JAVFBY010143669.1:0-11569 GCA_034781015.1 Tonicella lineata
GAAGCTATTCTCAATGGGAGGCCAATTACAAGAGCTCCTGACAGTCAAGATGACTTGGATGCATTAACGCCCAATCACCTCATGCACTTCGGCTCTGGAGAGAATTTGCCACCAGGAGTTTTCCACAGGTCTGATAATTATGCCCGAAGACGCTGGCGTCAGGTCCAATATTTGGCGGACATGTTTTGGAAGAGGTGGCTCCATGAGTACCTCCCACTGCTCCAGCAACGGCAAAAGTGGTTCTACCCTCGACGTAATATTTGTATCGGGGATATCGTTCTCCTGGTGGAGAATAGTCCCAGGAACTCGTGGTGCATGGGAAGTATTACGGAAGTTGCTAAAGACTCACATGGACTTGTGAGATCTGCGACGGTGAAGACAAAGTCTTCAGTATTGCAGCGCCCGGTCGCAAAATTGTGTCTTATTCTCGAAGCAGACAGTGATCTTTAGATAGATTTTTTGGCGCTTTTTGACATAATATTTTTGGCCATTATTGCGTCATTGGGTTATTATCTCTTCTGCCTAGATAATAAGGAGGCTGGTATGTAACGGCCAAATCAGTTGTTTAGAAATAATATGTATTTTATTGTTTATTTTTATGATCATTAGTACATATATATCAATAGTAATTAGCTTTGATTATTAATGCATGCGTTTACACATTTAGATTAAAATAGTTCCATTTATGGTCTAAGGGAGATAAACGGCGTTTCCTAGACTCTCGCCAGAAGGCGCGATTCCGTACAAGAACATGACAATGGCGAGGCCGTAATTTGATGACCAGGTCTGAAAAGTGGTTTCTTTAGAGATGTGCCAAGGTCTATAAACGGTATGTTTGGTGCTAGTTGTTGCATAAATGTATACCTACTTGAGGCAAATAGTTAACAATTGTTTTTGGAATGTAGTTTTACTGCTTAGGCGATTTTGCTTGTGTGGGTCAACATACAATAGGAGAGCACATGCTATTTTTCCCGCTAGACCATTACCGTAAAACTAGTAATCATTTTCATATTATTTAAAATCGTTTAATATTTAAGTTGTGTGTGCGGATTCACTTTCATATTTCTTTTGACATATTGTTTTAAGTGTGTTGAATTGTATACATACATATATTTCAGTATTTTGCTTTGGTATATCTAACTTTGTCTTGTTTATTTTACAAATTATTAGAATTTGTAACTTTTGGAAGTTTTTAGATTTTATGCTTTTTCATCATTATATGAGTATGTGTAACTTGTTAAAGGCTAAAGAAAGAGTAATTAGTGTTTGTCGTATCCCTTTAGTAATACAACCTTATTTGTTTATTTTCAGTCAATCTGTGACTTTGACAGACTGGTTGTATTTAGTATACAGAATAGAGCAAACAGATCTGATATGCTAAAACTGATGTGAGAGAAATCTCAATAAACCATAAAACTTGTCACAGCATCTACGTGTTGACTTGGTTGATACATCATTGACGTTTACCATTGACGTATTCACCATAAAGATGGAAACTGACCTGTCAGAAATAAGAGATGTCGTCCAGGCGATCGCCATTGGTACGGAACAAGAATTGGACAAACAACAAACAGATTCTGATAATGAACAAAGAATCAGAAAACTAACAGAGAAAGGTTTGTCACATAAGAGAGATACAAAAATGAAAGAAATATCTGATTTGTTCAGAAAATTAAAATCCAACACTGATGAAATAAATCAGTTGATTGCAGAAAAGACTGTTGTTCAAAAAGTGCAAAGTTTATACGCTGAGTGGCTTAAAGAGTATGAGTTATTTTTAAACTCACACAGTGAATATTGTAAGTTACTGAATGATGATGATAAGGAAACCTATCTGAAGATAACCCATGATCCAAGAGATATTTTCCTTAAAAATTTTAAAGTGTCAATTGAAAGCTGGTTTACAGCACAAATGCCTGCCTATATATCAGACAGAGACAGCGTTTCACAAACAGGCAAGGGCAGCAAATCAAGAGCCAAATCATACCGCACAAGCCGATCTGGTTCAGTGTCCAGTGCAAATTCAATACTATCTGCTAAGATGAAAGAGGAACAAAAGAAAGCGGAATTGTTAGAAGAGAAGAAAGCTATGAAACAAAGGGGTGAAATTGAACTTGCTAAAGTTAAACTAAAACTTCAAGAGGAAGAACTGTCATTAAACACTGAACTAGCCAAAGCAATAGCTAAAAGTAAAGTTATTGATTCGTTTGAAGAGTCAGAAAGAAAAATAGATTATGTTTTGCATGAAACCTTAAAACCAAATCAGAGTGATACTGTATTAGAACCGGACACTACTTTCCATTATCCAACTAACATTGCTAGTGAAAAACAATCTGTGTTAAATGCTGATGTCCCACCGTTCGTTATGTATCAAGGCGGTATTGGTGCAGGTTATGAGGGATCAGGTGCTAACAATGTAAATGAGGGTTTTTATCATGAAAACACAGCCAACAAAGATATTAACTTAGGGTTAAGCAACCATGGCCGAGTGGTACCCAATATTAGAAAAGTAGGTCAAATTACACAAGTAGGTCAAATTACACAAGTAGGTCAAACCAGGGAATCAGGTCAATTTGACCAGGTATATCAGCCATTAAGGGAAAGTACACCCAATGATGCAGCGCGGCCTTTTTATATGTCACGCGCAGACAACTCGGGTGCATGCTACGTGCCGACCACTGGCAATGTGCCGCCGCATTACTTGTCACGCGCTAACAATTCCGCCGGGTTTGGTGCGCCCACTGCTGGAGAAAGACAGCCTTTTCCTTCGTCTCAAGCAGAGGGTTCTGCCGCGTTTGCTAATGACATAACATCCGTTGTTCAACATCTCCGCAAGCCGGTTTTTGAAATTCAAAAGTTTGGCGGTAATCCGATGGAATTTAGAAAATTTCTCCGCCAGTTTCAGGCCAACGTGATTGCTAATACGGATAGTAATAAAGAAAAAATGATGTACCTGGAACAATTCACTGTCGATGAAGCTAAGAAAGTCGTCTCTGGTTTTAGTCATCTAGACGCTTCGCATGGGTTTCCAGCCGCTATCAATGAACTTGAAGACCGTTATGGTGATAGCGAGATTATTGCTAGTGCTTTTATCAAAAAAGCGATTAACTGGCCTAACATAAAACCTGACGACACAAAAACATTAGATGAGTATTCATTATTCTTAGTAGAATGTGAAAACGCTATTGCAAGTATCGAAGCTCTCCGAGTCATTGAGTATTCAGAGAACATGAAAAAACTTGTAGGCAAGCTTCCATTCTACTTTCATGACAGATGGAGAAATGTCGTGCAACAGGTTAAAAGAAATGGGGAATTATTAACTTTTCATCATTTGGTGAAATTTGTTAAAGACGAAGCAAAGAAGGCGACTGATCCTTTATACGGTAGGGAAGCATTGAAACAGAGTTATGAACATAAAGGTCAACCCAGTAGTTCTCAGAAACCAGTAACAACTTTAAACCAGAAGAAACCCAAATGGGCTTTCGCTACAAAGGTAAGTGATTCAGGCAGCCCATCTAAGATTGACAATCAAGGGGAAACAACTCTGCCAAAGGATAAGTATGATAAAAAGGCTTGTTTATATTGTAATAAATTTCATGACATAACAGTGTGTTGGCAATTTTCTGATTTGCCATACTCTGAAAGAGTTGATTTTGTCAAACCAAAGGGACTCTGCTACGGATGTATGCGCCGTGGCCACAGAGTCAAAGACTGTCGCAACCGCGCAGTTTGCTCCAAGTGTAATGGGCGCCATCCCACCTCATTACATGATGAGAAGAGGTTGTTGTTGAAAAATGAAAATACTTCACCTCATAACAAAAAAGAAGAAACCAAAGCAGAAGATAGTGGTTCTTTGAAAGGAGTATGTAGTCATGCGGAGGCTGGCAACAGTGAATGTACTACAATGGCTATAATCCCAGTGAATGTCAAACTTAAGAACGGTTTAAAGAGCATTAAGACTTATGCGTTCTTAGACCCGGGGAGCAGTGTTACCTTTTGTACAAATAAACTTGTACAGGAACTTGGCTGCTCTGGGCAGAGTATGAATATAACTCTAGAAACAATGGGAGCACCCCACAACATGCGTACCACAGCAGTCAAGGGGCTTCAGGTTTGTGACTTGCAATTTGGGTGTACAGTTGATTTACCAACAGCCTACACTAAAGAGAAGATGCCAGTCAATCAAACACATATTCCCAGAAGGGAAGACATTGCTCAATGGCCCCATCTGAAAGATGTACGTTTGCCTCAGATCGATGCTCCAATTGACCTATTAATTGGAAATAACGTACCAGATGCGTACAGTCCGTCCAAAGTAGCTACTGGCCCAAGAGGCAGCCCTCATGCCACTAAGACGCTTCTTGGTTGGGTAGTTTGGGGTGTCATTCGAGATTCTACGGAATCCTCAGGAAAAAAATCTACGTTTCCAGTAAACAGAATCGAAGTTGCGACGTTAAAGGACATAGAAGAGTTGCAATGCCTCGATAAACTTGTGAGAAACTCGATTAACTTGGATTTTCCAGAGAGGATTATAAATGATGAGAAAGAATACTCTCAAGAAGACAAACAGTTTATGAAGCAGGTAGACCAGTCTATTAGAAAGCTTGATGGCCACTATTACATTGACCTGCCTTTCAGGGATAAAGATGTATGGTTGCCAAACAACAAATGTCAAGCTGAACAGCGCTTAGTTAGCTTGAGAAGCAAGCTAAAGAAAAATCCTGGATTTCACACAGATTATACGGAATTCATGACAAGGATTTTTGATAATGGGTACGCGGAGCAGATTCCGCTCGAAGACCTTAACAGACAAGATGGGCGGGTTTGGTACATTCCACATCATGGAGTGTACCACCCCAAAAAACCTGGTAAAATACGAGTAGTATTTGATTGCGCGGCAACCTATGCAGGGGTGTCGCTCAACCAAACTTTATTACCAGGACCCAACCTAACTAACAACCTGGTTGGTGTCTTGACTCGGTTTCGTCAGGATCTTGTAGCCATAATGGGTGACATCGAGTCGATGTACTACCAAGTTAGGGTCCCAAAGAAAGACTGTGATTGTCTAAGGTTTCTTTGGTGGCCTAATGGTGATTTATCACGGAACCCTGTGGAATGTCGGATGCTGGTCCACCTATTTGGAGCCGTATCATCTCCTAGCTGTGCAAGTTATGCACTGAGACGCACAGCAGACGACACACCTAACAAAGTCTCATTAGCTCCAAAGGTCATACATAGAAACTTTTATGTTGACGATTGCTTAGCCTCAAGTCCCACTGAGGAAGGAGCACTCTCTCTGGTTAATGCCACAACATCGTTGTGTGCAGAAGGTGGGTTTCACTTGACTAAGTGGATATCAAACAGTCGCTCAGTCTTGGAGAGTATCCCAACAAATGAAAGACAAAAGGAAACTAAAGAAATGAATTTAGAGACTGAAGAACTGCCTTCAGAGAGAGCTCTTGGAGTATTTTGGTTTGTAGAATCTGATACTATGGGTTTTAAGATAAATCTTCCTGTCTTACCTCCAACTAGAAGAGGGATTTTATCTATTGTAAGCTCAGTATTTGACCCTCTTGGTTTTGCAGCTCCTTTCGTCCTAGTTGCCAAAGGCCTTCTCCAAGAATTGTGTTTGAGCAACAGTGGTTGGGATGAAGAAATTACAGGCAGTGCTCTTGTCAAATGGACACAATGGCTAGATGATCTGCAAAACATTGAAAGAATCAAGCTCCCACGCTGTATCAAGCCTGTACATTTTGGCGAAGTTGTCTCTTGTCAATTGCATAACTTTGCCGATGCTAGCAATCAAGGATATGGGGTTGCTTCTTATTTGCGTTTTACAGACAACACTGGACATGTCTATTGTTCTTTCGTTCAAGGTAAGGCGAGGGTCGCGCCTCTTAAAAGGATGACCATCCCAAGACTAGAGCTTACAGCCGCTACCATATCGGTCCGACTGACTAAAATGATAATTAAAGAGCTTGATTATCCAGTTGATGAAGTGTTTTACTGGACTGATAGTATGACGACGATACGATACATCGCTAATGAGAACCGTCGATTTCACACCTTTGTGGCCAACAGGGTAGCTACTATCAGAGATGCCTCAGAAGTTAGGCAGTGGCGGTATGTTCCCACTAACTCAAACCCAGCCGACCATGCGTCGCGGGGGTTACCCATGATGAAATTCTTGTCAACAAAGCAGTGGTTTAGTGGGCCGGACTTCCTTTGGAAATCGGAAGAGAACTGGCCAGCTCAGCCGGTTGACTTGAAAACTCTCCCGAAAGATGACACAGAAGTAAAGGTCGTCGCCATTGCAGCATCTGTTGTAACAATGCATCCCTTAGAACGCCTCATATGTCACTACTCAAAGTGGATAAGGCTTAAGAGAGCTGTTGGATGGTTGATTATCGGTTTTCGTAATTTACAGAAGCGCGCAGCTGTTACGAAGAAAACTTCAGAAGAAATCGATCTGGTAAAAAAAAATCAGATGTTCGAGGCCAATCTGACAGACAAAAGACACAGAATGCTTAATGGTACGAAGATGATTAAATCTTTCAACCTCAAAACTGACATCTTAATGGCCGCAGAAATGGTTCTGGTGGCTCACGTACAACGACAGCATTTTACGGAAGATATCAAGAATTTGGAAGAACAGGGATGCGTGAAGAAGTCATCTACTCTTCGAAAGCTAGACCCCAAACTAATTGACGGAGTGATTCGGGTAGGCGGACGCCTAGCTAAAGCAGAAATACCTTTTACTGCCAAGCATCCGATCATTTTACCCAAAATGTCTCCGATGTCCAAACTGATTGTTGAAGACACACACAGATCAGTAGGACATCAAGGCCGGAATGCTATACTTGCAGTTATTCAGCAGAAGTATTGGGTCTTGGGTGTAAGCTCTATCATTAAGAAAGTTATTTCCAAATGTGTAACGTGCAGGCGTTATCAGGGCTCCACGAGTGAACAGAAGATGGCTAACCTTCCACTTGAAAGGCTTATTTCAGAAGAAGCTCCTTTTACCCGAGTGGGCATGGACTACTTTGGCCCTTTTGAGGTTAAAGTCGGACGTAGCGTGGTAAAAAGATACGGTGTTATCTTCACTTGTTTAGCTATCCGCGCTGTTCACCTGGAAATTGCCCATAGCCTTGACACTGACTCGTGTATAAACGCTATCAGGCGCTTTATTTCTCGCCGCGGGCCAGTAAAAATGATTCGCTCTGATAATGGGACGAACTTAGTAGGATCTGAAAGGGAGATGAGAGAAGAGATCGAAAGGTGGAATTCCAGCCAAATTCATGATTATCTTTTACAGAAGAACATATCATGGGAATTCAATCCACCAGCCGCTTCCCACTTCGGAGGCGTCTGGGAGAGACTGATTCGTTCAGTACGGAAAATTCTGTATTCCTTGATGAGAGAACAGACAATTCGCTTCAACGATGAAGGACTTCAAACACTGATGTGTGAGGTCGAAGCTATTCTCAATGGGAGGCCAATTACAAGAGCTCCTGACAGTCACGATGACTTGGATGCATTAACGCCCAATCTACTCATGCACTGGGTCTGGAGAGAATTTGCCATCAGGAGTTTTTCACAGGTCGGATAATTATGCCCGGAGACGCAGGTGTCAGGTCCAATAGTTGGCTGACATTTTTGGGAAGAGATGGCTCCATGATTACCTCCCATTGCTCCAGCAACGGCAAAAGTGGTTCTATCCTCCACGTAATATTTCTATCGGGGATATCGTCCTCCTGGTGGATAATGGTCCTAAGAACTCGTGGTGCATGGGAAGAGTTATAGAAGTCGCTAAAGACTCATATGGACTTGTGAGATCTGCGACGTGGAAGACTTCAGTATTGCAGCGCCCGGACGCAAAATGTGTCTTATACTCGAAGCAGACAGTGATCTTTTGATAATTTTTGTCGCTTTGCGTATAATATTTTTGGCAAATTATTGCGTCATTGGGTTATTATCTCTTTTGTCTCGATAATAAGTAGGCTGAAATGTAACGACCAAATCAGTTGTTTAGAAATAGTATGTTTTTTGTAGTTTATTTTTATTCCTCTTTTTTTCAATTTAATTTGTGACGTACTGTTACATTGGAATTTGGTTTTACTATTTAGATGCACAACTCGAGACGATGCAACTTTAACTTATATTTAATACCACAGTATCAGTCAGTTTTATCCCCAATTGTAATTCGAAACGCGATGTTCAATAAAAAAAAACAATGCCAACTGAAAACAATGTTTATTTTGGGGATTTTTTTTTATATATTCTCTTAGTCGTTATAGTCTTAGCTGTTATCTTTATATGCGTTATCTATGAACAATGTTATCAAACATCGAGCCATAAATCATTATTGAATGCGATATCAATGTGTCTAAATTTCAATTAACCTACACATTTGGGGTTACAATTAAGCCAACACTTTTAACTTTTGAGTCTTGACAAAATATATATACAAGTCCTGTAATGAATATTCTAAATCCTGTACCACTCGCGTAACATGCGCTAGATAGGGAAACGATTGACCATTTTATGACGCAAATATTATGGCTACATCTCCCAGGCTACAGAGTGGTACTTTCCAAGTGGAGCTACATTTATAGGGGTGTAATTTGTCCCGTGAACAACATGACGTCGATCTGCTTCTATCAAAACATTGCCAGGGGCCGAGGTTATACAAGTGGCTTCATCTCCCAGGCAAAAGAGTGGTACGTTCCAAGTGGAGCTAAATTTGAAGGGGTGTAATTTGTCCCATGAACAACATGACGTCGATCTGCCTTTATCAAAACATTTCCAGGGGCCGAGGTTATAAAAACATAAGCTCCTCTGATTCGTGCTCCAAATCTGTGGTTATAAAGCGTGTTTAGTACGTACACAGGAGTACAAAATCAATGCAAATCCCAGTCTCTCGAGCACGAACTTGTGGAGCTCTTCTGTCAATACAGGTATAAAAGCGTTACGCTGAATCGCTGATTTCGTCTGCTGTTTGACGTCATCAAATAGGAAAAACACACATTTTACCGACCATTTATCAATCAACAAATTAAAAAAAATGCACGTTATTTCTAAAATAAGACAAAGTTATCTTATTTTTTTACGACATTTTCATTTTGACCTACGCAGTTTTGGGCGGAATTAACGAAATGCTTCGAATTTTAACATCTTGACGAACATATATATATCTTTATAAATGCAGAGAAAGGCCATTTGACATGCCTCCTCCGGGGATAGAACCCGGGACATATATATATATTTATGTATATATACCAACGTACGGCTAAAATTTTACAACAATATCAATGAAATTAATAAAACTTGGGCTATGAAAATCCTGCAGGAGATGATTGCCTATTATGAATATTGCTTGACAAAATTAAAAGCACAGGTGACTTTGGCCGAGACATTAAGGACTCTTGATTTTAACCGTGCTTTCTATAAGGCTATTCAATGGGGTAAACATAATTTTAAATACAAACTTTCGGATGCCACTTTGGCGACTTTTGGTACTCTTTTACGATCACTCAAACCTAGCCTTCCCACCACCAACTCTCCTGTTTTCCTTACTACCCTGAAAGCCCCCCCCCCCCCCCCCCCTACCTCTCCACAGTCCAACCCGGTGCCTTCCAACCCTTCTGCTCCTTCCCCTCCTCCGTCTCCTCAGCCAGATCCTCCCGTTCCCCGTTCCGGATCCCCACCCAGACCTTCAAGAGAAATGTTATCCTGGTGCCAATTTTAACTTATTTCGGACCCTGGTTCAAAATTATAAAACCCTCACCTAAAATTGATATTTTGAATGTAGGAATAAACAACAAAAGTGACCCGAAGCCTATTCCGCAAATGCCCACCATGGTAACAACAATTAGGAAGACATTTTATGAAATCAGTCCTACATTTTGTTGAATTACAGACCTCATCAGCTCTAAATTACCAGCCAAGGACATTTCGGCCTTAGCTTAGCTGAGCTGAGCCTTCAATATGGCAGGAATTAACGCCTTATCTAAGATTAATCGGTCAAAATTTAGGCTTTGTTTTGATAGTCCATTGGGCTGAGACTACAGCAAATTTTTTGTATAAACATTGGCTTCAACATTTAGATTAAAACTAAATTCGGGTCAGGGCACATGCCACCCTAATTTCGACTTAGATACAAGTATTATTACTCTCATAAACAAAATTATCTTAAATGCATCAGATAGATCTCCCCTTGACCATGGCCTCTCTTTTATACCATACCTCATAGTCTTCAGAAAAAGATTTCAAGACGCTAAAGGCTGTACATTCTTAGCTATCGTAACACTTTGGCTAGAGCCGATAGGTACATAGGTGGTAATTGGCAGAAAAAGCCATTTACCGTAAAAAAAAGTGGTTATGTACCGTCAGTTACTGGCCAAGAGATTACGACAAGTGTTGCTAAACTTAGAACAAAGTTTCTAACACTAACAACAATTCTAACCTCACAATAGCTGAAAGATAGTCTATCTCTAAATTCAGACAAAATCGGGATATTGTAATTAAACCAGCTGATAGGGCATTTATTAACCAATACGTACTATCTAGCTTTTCAACGCAGATTAGAACTTTGGGTCAAATAGGCGACATGTCAAGCTTTCGGTTTCGTGCACTATTTCCAGGGCTGGAAATTCCAATGATGTATACATATATTAGGGGAAACCCCCTTTTACGGAAAACATATTCCTTGGAAATATGTGTGAATGTGTATAGTTTGACAATCTATTTATTATTTTTTGACAATCTTTTCACAATTCCATTTGATTGTAAAGATTTTAAAACATTGAATTACACTTGTGTCGTCCGACATCGTCATGTAAGCCCTGTGCATTCTTACAGCAGTAATTCGTCGATTGACGCCCACGCAAAGTGTTACAAATTCACACATAACACTACATAAAATGGAGCCCATTTGTGACCGGTTTTATGTACCGGCGAAGGTTTTAATCAAATGCTGATAGGGGTCTGCTACGGTCATAATGGCGAGACAGGGTTATATAAAAGAAGCAGAACGTCAGCTGACTAATCCTGAACATTACGAAAAACTAGATAATCCCATTCGGCCGGCAAACAGGAAGAACTTCAATGAAATTATCCTTTCTTTAGAGGATCCAAATATCATCCCAACTAAGCAAGGTGATTATCTATAAGCTGAACGAGATTCTAACAATGGACTTTTCTATATACTCCCCAAAATTCACAAAACACAGGAGAAATGACCTCAACCATCTATGTTCCCAGGTAGACCGATTATATCAGATTGCGGTTCTGAATCTTACCATGTCTCAGAATTTATTGACTACCATCCCAAATCTGTTGCTGACAGGCAACCCGGTTTCAAGTTAATTAAAAACACTGAAGATGTTTTGCTTAAATTATCTGAATTTCTGTAGATATAAATGTCTTATTGGTGCTATTAGACTTATAATCTGTGTACACTACTATATATATTGAGGCAGGCATACAGTCTGTAAACAAGAAGGAAAGCTCTTCAGAGACCTGCGGCGGGTGGGTGGGGACCTCTTCGACAACGGCAGTGTTCCTTGAT
>JAVFBY010143780.1:0-11569 GCA_034781015.1 Tonicella lineata
TTGTTCAACACTGCTCTGTATCCTTATATACGGCTACGTAGTAGACTAATAATGATACAGAACTCTGCATCTATAAGAATCCTTGCACCCTAAATAAACCAGAAGTTGTCATCCATAAAGCCTTGGGTTAAATGTATATTATCATTACTCACTGCAGTCCATTGTGTTAAAATGTAGGAATCGCTGCACCTTAATAAACCAGAAGTTGTTATCCATAAAACCTTGTTTTATATCTACAAATGTATTATCATTACTCACTGCAGTCCATTGTGTTTAGCGTATGGGCTGGATCACGTGTATTCACAGCACATGTCACATGTTATCCGCGCCTGACGTCGTTATCATCAATCTCTCAGGTGCCCACCAGACATAGCATCTGAATGAAATAACACTGACATATTAGCGCTAAAAACAAGTTATCACCATAACACCTGTGCTACATATAGGCGGATAACCAACTAATTGAACATGCTAAACATGCTATAAGAAACACAATAATACAAAATTATTTAAGTAAATCCAAAAAATGGGATGTGTAAATGTAGACTCACAGACAGACATGACATCTACTGATGGTGTCAATATAATATAGTTTCTGTTATTAGTGGCGTAGCCAGGAATGCCCCGATGGGGAGGGCCTGAGGATTGACTATCCCAGCCCAATAGGCAAAGGTCCATGGGGTTGCCTAGACCCCGGACACATTGAAAGTGAGGAAGCTCGAAGAAGCAATTTCAGCTATTTGGTGCAATGACATTTAGATTCAGAACCACAGTAAGAGCTGTATTAATTTGTGTGATTTCACAAAGTAAGGAAAAGGCTGTCTTTTTTTTAGCCATCTGACACAAATTTATTATTACAATCTGAGTAGTGTGCGAGAATAAGAAATATTCCATGAGAATAGTCTGCTTTTGTGGCTTAATAGGGATCACAACATACGCTCGTCCCATAATCCCAAAACGCTAATTTTAATTGAACAACTTGGAATTAACGACCCCTCATCAAAAAATAGAAGCCTCATACACTGCCACGACGTTGCTTAGCTTGCAATGAATAATGCTAAATGTTTTACGGTCGCAAAATGAAACTAACAACTACTCAAATTCAGTTATAAATCAAACTCAATTAATTAGATTAGAAACACAACGAACATCAAAATGGAGTCGTCGCAACAAATGGGTAAATATTCCAATCCTCATGTGATATACAAAAATGAAAAAAATTAATTAAAACCAAATGAGGATCTTAATCAATGATAGCAAATTCCTTTAATATTATATTATTTGTTATTCATTGGGAGTTTAAGCTACAATTTTCCCAATGAGTGTAAACCACCCTCAGTGTTTCTTGGAATGTGCAACATGAAAATACGATACAGAGGCCAGTTTCAGCAGACACAAAATATCGTACTATATCTTAGTTGCCATGACCCCTAATATACCTTCAGTGCTGGACGTCATATCAACTAAGATATGGTACGACATTTTAGTTTGATGAAATTAGCCCTGACTCCAGCTCTTAGGTATCAACGTCGAGATTTCAGCTCCATGGTCTCTACTCCGAGGCTTTAGCTCTAAGGTATCTACGTCGAGACTTCAGCACAAAGGTATCTACGACGATATTTCAGCTCTAATGCATCTTTGCAGGGACTTCAGCTTTATGGTATACACAGAGACTTTGGCCCTGGCATCTACGCCGATACTTCGGTGCAAATGTATCTACGACGAGAGTTCAGGTTTAAGGTATCTTCGCCGGGACTTTAGCTCTAACGTTTCTATGCCGAAATTTCAGCTAGAATGTATCTACGCCAATTACTCAGCTCAAATGTATCTACTTCGAGGCATTACCTCTAAAGGTATCTACTCAGACCAGCTCGAAGGTACATGTATCGTTTTCAGCTCGAAGGTACGTTGTCTATTGCAAGATTTCAGCTCGAATGTATCTACTACAAGACTTCAGCTCGAAGGTACGTGTATCTATTGCAAGATTTCAGCTCGAAGGTATATACTCCAAGATTTCAGCTCGAATGTATCTACTCCAAGGTTTTAGCTCGAAGATATCTACACCAATACTTCGGCTCAAATGTATCTACTTCAATACTTAAACTCAAAGGTATCTACTCGGGGATTTCAGATCTACTATCAAGCTTTTGACAGGTGCATGACACGGAGATGCATACAATCTTTGATTCGAACATCTTCTTCCTAAAACTGAAGTGGGTCATCTTCATAGATTTTGGTTGCCATTTTTCTTGATATTCTTTAGTGATTTTGAAAAGACGAGTTTCAAGACAGTTTGCCGTTAAAACAGCCGTCCGACAGCAATTTGATTCACAACTTTTGGATATAGGGTTGTTGATGTCCATAGTATATTAATTGTGTTAGGTAATGAGTCTTCAAAACTATATTTTTGTTTGTTTTTTCTTGCTATTTGAAAACTCTGAAGTTACGGTTGCGAATACGCGGCTTAACTACAGAACGCTTTATCGCCATCATTCTCTAGGGCCTAACATTTGATATCATGCTAGGTCAATTTTCAAAGGCTAATTTTGAGTTCGACTCTCGTTAGGTTCTGTACAAAATCTGACCAAGAGTGTGCTACCTCAATAGAATGGCAATAAATGTAGGCCTAAGTATCTGGATTGTAACTGTATTGATGAACTGTCTTTGTGGAATATGTTTTTTATTATCCATCTAAAACTCATTGAGATTCACTATTCTTTACTACACGAAGTCCTCGAGACATGCTGAGGTTATTAACAATTTCTCTTATCTGTATTGATCCCTAATGACACTCAAACAAAAGAGTATTAAGTAGAAGTCAGGGTTATTTGTTCTTTATAAAAGAATTTAAGCTCTTTTAAGTTGTCAGTATATTCTCCTGTTAGTTAGGTCGATTTCCAAGACCATGGTGTCTGCACAACGACATGCCAATGTTTACAACAATACAGCAATAGACCGGCAATTACTGCTCATGTAAATCTGTATCCTGAATACTATCCTGTACAATGTTGTATGGGCCACCAACTCCGCTCACAGAGGGCTATCTTCTGAAAGATACTCAATATCTATTACTTTTATTGTTAATATTGGCCCACAGAGTGGCATGATAACATGTGACACGTGCCTAAAGCGAGTGTCTTCTACTACAACTATAGACCTAGTTCCTCAAAATCTAAGCTTAAACTTGACCAAAACGACATACGCGCGTGAGTGCATAAAAATATATAGGGCATATGACTGTTTAATTTTATGTTTTTCCCCTTACCATTCTGCACTTAATGGAAAGATATTTTGAAATTATGTATTTTGCTACTCTCATTACTAATTTTTGCTATTCTCGTTTGAAAGCAACATTTGTATCAAACATTCTAGGTGAAAGACCTATACTTGAAAATAAGCGAATACCTAATGCTGCCACCAAGCCTTTTTAAATCAAGACAAGCTTACCTCATCTTAATTTAGCGGCCTAAACCTAAATGATTTACTAAGAATGGAACATAATCCTGCTATATATATTTTATAAATGCAGAGAAAGAAAATGCGACATGCCTCCACCGGGTATATATATATATCTTTTTTTTTGTTTAGTCTTTATTCACTGAATTAGATTTTGTACAAACATTAAAAATTTAAAGTTAATAATACATTTTTAAGAAAGAACATATGTACATTATAAAATTATTTGTACAAGAATGTATGTGGTAAAGTTATGAGTTAAACATGTGTAAACGTCACAGTTAAATGTGAACAAGCCTCTCATTAATCACTGTTATATACTGAAAATTCTATAGATTTTGGATGAGATAATCTCCAAGTGTCTAACAGTGATTTTGAAAAGAGGCTTTTAAATTATTTTGAATCGAATTGCAAAGTTTAGAGCCTTTGATTTTTAAAGTGTAAAATGACCTTCTTAAAGAGTAATGTGACCTGGGTCCGATTCCACAAAACGGTTTCTGACTTGAGTCCAAATACAAAATTCAATTTTGTTGAAATTTGTGCGCAAAATGTCATACAAATAAAATGTTATCATATACGGAATGACATCACGAAAATAAATCCCAAATATTAAATGACAAAATTCAAAAGTATGTTACTTAGGTAGATTTAAAGATTTTGACTTAAGAATAAAACTGCTTTGGGGAATCGGCCCCTGAACAGGTCATAATCTACCTGACGTGTATTTTGATTATTTCATTTTGTTAATCTAGTAAACTGGTTTGTAGGTATTTTAGGTAGAAGGTGCTTATGGTAATAAAATTTAATATTAAATAATCATTTATTTTGTTCAAAGGTAAAATACTAAGATGATTGAACAGGCATTGTGTGTGTCAGTCTCTTTGCCAACATTACTATTCTCATTAAACGTATTTGAGGTGTAATAATTGGCTGCAAATGTGTTGGGTATGTGTTTGTCCATATCATGTAGCCGTATACGGAATATACATGTATATTAATGATAAACTTACTTTACTTATTTTATTCGTACCTACCATATATGAAAATCACACACAAGATAGCACTTAGACTAGTATATATTGTTGTACAATCAAATACATAAGCTTTCGCAGTTAAATCTGCTTTATCAAATGTAAAGCGAAATGTCTTTACAATGACTTTATATATAGGTAACCATGGGACCAAAGTGGGCTGGCCACTATACATTCAATACACTAAACAATAGGCTGCTGAACTTCTGCTACATGCACGGTTTATCACAGAGGTACTGGGAGTGGGAGTACAAGGCTGGTAGGCCTATATAGTAATAGAGTTAGTTGTAATGACTTAGAAATCCTCTGTCTCTTTTGAGCCCTAGCTCTATACTGTTAAATTAAGATATAATTTTTTGTTCCTCTACAGTTCTTTCAAATTGACTTTTAAAGTTGTTTTTTCTGAATAACACAGACTTTGAGATTATTTATACTGTGGTCTGGAAGGCTAAAATGAAGGCTGACATATATGATACATACGAATAAAATAAGTAAGGTAAAGTTTAAGGCCAGATGATTTGTTAAGACAGTATTTGATATTATTAATAATTCCAGTATTTCTTGCGAGCTTAGATCTTAACACAATAATATGTGTTTCCCAATTAAGTTTATCATTAATATACCTTTATATTCCAGCGAATGTAAAGCTCTTTATGGAATTAATTTCTTCGATTTTGATAAATATTTTTGGTAAACGGTTATTTGACATTTTTGATGATTGAAAATAAATAAATGGTGACGGTCTCTATTTCAGATTTAGAGCCAGTTTATTAGCTATTAGCCAATTGTTTAGATTAAATAGTTCTTGAGTTATAATTTGTGTAAGTCGTTAATGTTACATGGAGAAAATAATAAATCAAATTGTTAAAAGTAACAAACTTCAATCGTTCTGATAGGTATAACTTTTACTAAACCGGTTTAAGCCTTTGGCATTTACCAGATATTGTTACATATTCAACACTGTAAAAGAAGTTGAGTGATTTACGCGGAATCCGAATCGATTCGGCGATAAAATGTAAAGTCCATTTAGGAAGACCATAAATCTGTAAGTAACAATTCTTTTAAGGATTTTGGTTAGTACAGAATTTGACCTGTAATTTTGACATATCATTCTTATATATTCCCAGATTTTAAAATAGGCGTGACTTTACCTTCTTTAATTGTTTTGGCACAATTTTAACGCGAAATGACTTATTGAAAATATCAGCAAGAGGAGTAAGAATATACGCGGCAGTACACTTTTAAGCAATGAAGTTGAGAAACCATGCATCAACACCAGCTGAACCATTTGTTAAAGATAAAGTTGCATCTATATTATTTCATTTTGCGATCAGTCGAAGAGGTATTGAATGGAAATATTGATGAACGTGATAAACAAAATCTGCAGGTTTTGATGTTTCTCTAACATTTAATGTTATAAAACTGGGTTATATTGATGATTTTGTTTTTCCCATAAGATTATTGATTTTTTCCATGTTTCTTTTATGTTATTATTTTATTTGTTGAATAGTTCTTCACAGAATTTGGATTTAGCATGTTTTAGTATATCAATAAGTTTGTTTTTTGTATTATTTGTAATGCCTTGTTGCAATTTCGTTATTTGTAATTAGATGTTCCCTATATGATGTTCCCCATATATTCTTGGAGTGTATATAATTAAGCAGAGAAGATGTAATCTAGGGCTTTTTCAATAGAGATTGTTCGAGGATAAGCTGATACAACTGGAAAACATTCATCATAAATGAACTAGTGGCTTCATACACAATTATTTTCATAAACTCTTTCCCAGTCAGCATTTTAAATTTTTTCAATAAAAATTATTTCCGCACTGAATTGGTTAGACTTTTGTGTTGATGACAGTGCGTTTCTTATTTGCAGTAAAGGTGTATAATATGGAAAAGAGTAAAATGATCTGATATATCGCTTGAACAAATTCAAGATCGAAAGCGTTATCATGAAAATATGTATAAATGTGATTTATGAGAGAAGCAGAATGTTGATTAACTTATTATAAGTAGGTTTTGTGATTTTTGGAAAAGGGTATTGTGACTGCATGAGTTTATAGTAAGATTTTGTAGGATAACTAATGATCACTAACTTTCGAAATATCTATATTCAAATAAATATATATATTTTGAGAAAGTATAGATCGCACTGGCACAGGGATGCCGATTTATAAAAAACGACAAATCACCATTTCTAAATTAACCCTCAGAGACAAGTTTTATATATATAAATTGTGTATGCTTTACTAAAACTTTATCATTACTATATATGTACTGCATACTATTACTTAAAAGAACAACTGAAAATATATATGTCATCTTTTATATTATGTCTCAACACATTTTGTACTTAATTTTTCCTGCCTTTTGAATATCTGTTACCGTTATATTTTCACTCCAAATTCTTACTACTGTAATTTCTCTATCAATCAAATAGAACATTATATTAAATTATAATTTGACAAATGAAAACAAAAATTGAAAAGAAAAACCCGCTGTATGTCATTTATTTAATTCAATTTTTTTATATATATTATAAAATATATATATTACAAAAATTGTGTCTATTATAAACATTATGATTGTATATTGTTTAACTATTTTGAGCCTGCAACTTTAGGTCTACCAAGGACTTATATTATTTTATATATATATATATTCTATATAAGTCCTTGAGTCTACCTTTCTCAAACAAACCTTCTTTACCAATGACCTCTGTATCTAGTCCTTCACATAATATTTAATTTAATCCAAATATACTGGAATCTGTCATTTAATTCCATTGATCTCCATTATATAGAAAAGACTCATTCTTCCTTTGGTGATAATGAGTAAGAAATGTATTGTTGAACGCCACAATACATCGACAACAGAGAGTACTAGAGCACAGGACGCTGCCGCCAGCCGGCCATCAAGGGGAAAGTCACCGGGACACAGACAGTTGCTGTCAACCATCCAGTGAGAGGAAAGTCACCGGGGCCCAAGAATCACCTGTCAACCATCCAGTGAGAGGAAAGTCACCGGAACACAGGAAGCTCTTGTCAACCATCCAGAGATAGGAAAGACACCGGGACACAGGAACCACATGTCAACCACCCAGAGACAAGAAAGTCACCGGGACACAGGACGCTCCTGTCAACCATCCTGTGAGAGGAAAGTCACCGGGACACATGAAGTTCCTGTCAATCATCTTATGAGAGGAAAGTCACCGGGACCCAAGAATCACCTGTCAACCATCCAGTGAGAAGAAAGTCACCGTGGCACATGAATCTCTTGTCAACCATCCAGTGAGAGGAAAGCCACCGGGACACAGGAATCACCTGTCAACCATCCAGTGAGAAGAAAGTCACCGGGACACAGGAATCACCTGTCAACCATCCAGTCAGAGGAACGTCACCGTGACACAGGAATCACCTGTCAACCTTCCAGTGAGAGGAAAGTCACCGGGACACAGGAATCACCTGTCAACCATCCAGTGAGAGGAAAGTCAGCGAAACATAGGAAGCTCGTTATTTCTTTCTGTGTTAGGTTATGGGGTTGTTTTCTCAACAGATTGATTAAATATGTCTTTAAAAAATGTTCTCTCGAAATACATTTGTCATATCAAAAAACGTTTATATTTTATGCACTTAGGCTAATTATAGTAATTAGCAAGTGTATTCATATTGTGATCAATATTTTATTCAGGAGTTATGTGCTATATCATGTGAGGAATATTAATACTGAAATACCTAACAGGTTTTTGCTTTGACTCATGATCGTGAAAGAACAATTGATATTACAGCTTTCCCTTGAACATAGTTAACAACATATTCAACGTTACAGTA
This sequence comes from Tonicella lineata, assembly GCA_034781015.1. Classification (NCBI taxonomy): domain Eukaryota; kingdom Metazoa; phylum Mollusca; class Polyplacophora; order Chitonida; family Mopaliidae; genus Tonicella; species Tonicella lineata. The sequence goes on from JAVFBY010143780.1 coordinate 8,320, forward strand.
TTCGCCATATGTGCTTTCAAAAATACAATTTCTCATAATGTCAAAATAACTATTAACAAACCAGAGATTGTGAGTTTTATGTCCCTGTAAAAAAGTTGAAGCGAATAAGGCGTGAAAATAACCATGTTGAATATGTTCATATAATTAAAGCTGAATGGATAGCTTTGTATGGATTTGTATTCATACTCGGCGCGTTTGGGACTATAATTATATGAGCAACAAAGAAAGGGTTCCTCTGAACTGAAGAGCTGGGTTAGGTCATAGGGAATGCTATTTCTGTGTTCTTTTATATTTGCCTCTCTCGTATAATTTATTACCTCTTCATCATCCCCTGTTATAGAGTTAACAGATCAATGAGCTAAAATTCCAAGCCAAAAGAAAATACAGTTTTATGATCTTACATAGGTCTATTCCGAATATCAATTTACAGCTCAATGGACTTACATACCATGCCAATAATTTTACAGGTTAATGAGCTTACACATCCGGACAATAAACTTACGGTTTAATGAGATTACATACCACACGAATAAACATACAGTTAAATGAACTTACATGAACATAACATACCACGCCAATAAACTTTTATTAGGCTTACACACCACACGAATTAACGTACAGTTTAATGAGCTTACATGTAAATACCACGCAAATAAACTTACTCCTTCATTGGCTAATAAGCATTACACCATACCAATAGATTTACAGCTTTAATAATGAGCTAACATATTACTCCAATGCATTTAAAATTTAATAAGATAACATTCCTCGCCTATAAACTTACAATTTAATGAGCTAACATACCACGCCAATAATTTAACACGCCAATAAACATACAGTTTCAAGCTTTTTTTCCTCACCCAGCATTCGACAAAAAAGTTTCAACATGAATCCAAATTATCGCCTATTATTTCTTTTTAAAATGAATCTATTTTTTAGGTTATCCTAGCTACGCATTGGATCCATTAATTTAATAGACTAGCACTGGATGATTATCTTAATGAAAATTCCTCAGGGAATAATTTTATGATACTTTAATTTCTGAGACACAAAACCTCTTAGAAATATTGCTGTATTCTCACGACTGGGGTCTATGTGATATAATGACTCGTCAATCATACGGACCGCTGTCGACATGCTCGCGACATTAATACGTAATATCTTTCATCTGTCAATATTTCGACAACTTGACAAACTTTTAACAAAATATAACTATTGAACGGATTTTCTCGTGGTAAAATGTGTAAAAAGATTTGCATCCATAAAATCTCGTGTATTGTTGAGATATATAACAGTTTAATTGCTCTCAAGGTGAGATTTCATATCAACTATATTTCACAAAGACTTTTTTGCTTTTTTGTTTGTTTTACAAGTGAAAAATCCATTTCCAATTTGCTGATATGTTTCAATGCTGATTAAATCAATAAATGAAATAGTCGTCACAGTGTCTCTGCAATTACCCAATTTATACCGACTAAATTGTAACTTTCTGATGAAACAAAGACAACCCAGACATTCTAACACTAGCATCAGACAGCCACTCTCACTAAGAACGTGTCATCTTTCCTTTTTTTTCGTTTGCAGGACATAATTGATTTACCTTTAATGACAGTAATATTTTGTTAAAAGATGTTCACTAAAAAGTCGAAACTCAGGAAACATAGCATATATAAGAAATAAAATAGAACAACAGCAAAGATTAAGTAATATTTTTAGAATAAATTCATAACTGTTCACACGTTTGATTTTAAATAAAAATGGTTGATTATATAAACTTTCTTTGACATAGAGAAAGTATAATAAAATTGAAGGTACATGTAGACCCCTATTTATAAAACACATATTGAGTTTGAAGTAAAAAGAAAGGCACAATTTAAACAGTAAAAATATTTTACTGTTGCACAGTTGAAAAAGGTAGAGTGATGCAGTTCTACACAGTAGATTACCATAAAGTCCTAAAACTGTGAGCAAATCGAACACAACAATTCTACAATTAGGGCCTACATAGCTATTAACAAAATTTATAGCAAAGAGACTAAAAAAGAACTTTTAGAAATTGCCAGTTCTGCTGATTTTAATTGTAAAATGATTTTGAAATTGATCACTTATAATACTAGAACTTCGTAATACTTTCAGAATAATTGACACCAGTTGGTATAAACGCAATCTCTCACAGATTTGTGACTCTCTCTTTAAATATGTAACAGGCTCAAGGTTTTTCTCCTTTTAAACCTTTTTCCAAAATAAAATGTCATTCGTTTTCATAGGTGCAATTGTTCCCCTTATCAAATTTTCTTTGAATGGCATAAAATTCGCACAAAACCTTCAATTTTAAAGGCGAACTACTACTTACTTTCGTAGCAACATTGCCTGTTGTTGTCTGTATGTAATGTGTCATCTAGGCAAGAAACGCCATGTGTACTAGAGTTGTCTCCCCTTCAGTAACTTTGAAGGCGTTTCGACGTTTAACAAGATTCTTGTAAAACTTTTCCAAATAGGGGGCACTATATTAAACCATTCTTTCGGATGGGAGCAATTTTTGTGCAATAAGAGTCCCTGTTAACTTTAAAAAAGTACATGAAGTTAAATTCCAAATGGGCACTGTATGATATGTATATAAGCAATTTCCGTCGGAGCAAATAGCGCCGGAGCAATTGGCGTGGATTCGTTTGATTATGCGGCTTGCCTGTTAACGGGGACAAAGTTTGGTTGATTCTATTAGCGGGGCGAGTTGTCGGTGTTTGTTTGTGTCTGGTTATGGGGAAGAGTTTGCCGTCTTTGATTGTGCCTGTTGACGGTGACAAAATGTTGGAGTTTGATTGTGTCTGTAAATAGGCGCGAGTTGTCTGTCTTTGATTGTGCCAGTTATAGCGTCGGCGAGTTGCCAGTGTTTTATTGCACCTGTCATCGGGGACGATTTGTTGGTGTTTGATTGTACCTGATAGCGGTAGCAATTAAATTGTAGGCATTTAATTGTGCCTGTTAACGGGGACGAGTTGTTGGTGTTTGATTGTGTCTGCATTATAGTAATGGGGGTAACTTGGCGGTGTTTGTTCGTCTCCGTTAACGAGGGCGAGTTGGCACAGTTTGATTGTGTGTGTTAACGGGGGTGAGTTGCCGATGCTTTATTGTTTCTGTTAAAAGTTTAAGTATAGGTAGGCTATATATTTACATGTACACTGTAAAAAATATTTAAACACTTTATAAACACTTTCTGTCCCCACTTTTAAAACACTTTTCTCAGTAAAAA
>JAVFBY010144113.1:0-11568 GCA_034781015.1 Tonicella lineata
AAATTTCAAGTTTAATACTATGTTTTGTTTTGTACTTAGAGTTAGGGTTAATTTTGATCTATTTTAGTTATTGACAGTATTTCTGTAAGTTTGTGTTGTATTTTTAGTGGAATGTTTTATTTATGTTAAGTCAAACATCTTACTACCAGTCCTGTCTCTATCCGCCCGTAGGATTACAAAAATACTTAAAAGTTTGAAAAGGGGTCTACAATCCGGCCCAGGCCTATGGACAATTACTATATAGGGTCATGTGAATAAGTCAATACTAACCCAGTCATCATGTAAGATCAAAGACGTCCGGATGCACATAAATTCCCTTAATTAAAACATTATGGTATTTTGATGACCTCTCTGTTGTGTTTTTTTTCTTCTAGTGATCCCAACAGCAACACCAGGTAAGGTGGATTCTATCTATTACTTATATAAGCAAAGCCTAATGAAACACATCCATTGTTTTTGCCTCGAGTTTAAACGAAAGCTACATTCCCAAACGTTTTGTGTGGTGCTTGTAATTACATTTATGTTATGCCAAATTATTGTGTTCGTAAATACATATGGAGGCATGTCACATTTTCTTTCACTGTATTTATAACAAATAAATAGAGATATTATTCCTTCGGTGGTTCCAATGTAAAGAATGAGGAGGGCGAAATGTTTTGTCTGTAAAATGTCGATCAAAGCCATACAAATTAAATACATAACCAAATAGTCAGGTGTGAACACCCATTTGAAAAGTATTGTTGCATTGAAAATATGTTGCATTGTTGCATTGAAAATATGTTTTCGCCTCTACACAACGCCTTACACTACACTAGTAGGAATTGGTAGGACTTTCGAAATGTTATGTAATGCATACTTAGACTAGAAGCTTAGTTTTGCTTTAAACCCATTTTCGGAAACAAATGTTCATTGTTCCAGTAATTTACCCTTTTATGGTGGTTGGTTGCAAATGAAGAAATCAGGAACCCCGTTTTTAACATATAATTTTATCCATGCACCAAATGTTTTTATTTATTTTTGTGTTCCCTGTACAACATCTCCCGTCATAAATTCAACCCAAAGTGATATATATTTTCAGTTTTATCCTGCACTTATCGTGTTTGTGAAATGTCATCATCAGCAAAGAAAAGTATAAGCTTTCAGAAAATATCAACCTCGACAATGGGCGTTAATATAATGTGCGAAATAATAATAAATTTGTACAATCTAGAATGCGACCAGCATTATAGATTTTACGGACTTTATAATTATTTTTATACCGTATATTGCACATTGTCGAGGTTGATATTTTGTGAAAGCTTATACTTTAGGCCATACTAGAAAATTTAGTTGATTTTCTGCCTAAATTCTGCAGAATAGCCCCTTTAAACTAATGGTATAGTGGCTTGCTACTTCGATTTCACTCTAATACTGTATATGCAATTATACGTAGTTTGCAGCACCAGATAATGTATTTGAACTTAAGAGACACGAATCCATGTTTTATAAAAATGCATAACACCTTGTGAGTGGGGCAGTCTTAACCTGAATACTTTGTTCAAATGTGGTATTCAGAAATAATGTATTTAGCCTTATTGTGATAAATCGTATCAATGTAAAGCTAATGACTGACCGACATGTGTTCCACTGAAATTGAGGACAACCGAACGCAACAAGTATTTTACAAAGCGTTTGCTATCAATTCCAACATTACTGAATAGTTTAAGAACGGGTCGACTCAGATTGAAAACAAATTGGAATAATTGAGTGGATGCTATTTATTAAATAAAGCATGACGGATAGCATTCCTTGTTTTTTTTTTTTTTGCAAATATTTGCTTACTGTATGAAGCAGACACGATTTCTCCCTAAGAAGATAAACTCCCAGTCGGCTCCATTAACGAGTCTTTTCAAGACGCGACAATTGATCGCAATCAAGAAAAGTCAAACTGTTTAATTCGTTATCGTTCAACGGCAACCAGTTTTACACAGTCACAAACGTGAACATGTCGGCAGGGATCGGTATGAAATCAGAAGCAATAAGTTGCACTTAGATGCTGACAGTTGTTTTAATATGAGTTGAGCTGGATCAAATGGTCAAACAGCTCTGGTATCTAGAAGCCACTGGTAAAATTTAGGGCCATGGCCATTTCTTTTAGTGGTTTTTCCTTGGATCTGATTGACAGCTTAAATCACCTGCACATCCCCTTTTCCTTTTAGAACCACCACCCACTGGCACTCCTAACTGTACTGATAGCTCAGAGTACCTCTGCTCAGACGGGACTTGTCTCCTTAGAACGCAGTTGTGTGACGAAATTTGTGACTGCAACGGAACTCCAACGTGCGAAGATGAAAATCTCCTAGAATGCAGTATGTTAGGCTTCCACATTTTCAGCTTGGAATTATATTCATGTCAGACTTACACTTAACCTAAAATAATCAACTTTTGAAATTGTTTTTATAAAGAATAATACTATCTGGAAGAACTTTAATGAACTTAGTCGATTTGGCAAGGCTAATTTTAAAAATGAGTACAGTAATGTAATACTATGAGAAGGCTATATTACTACCATACTTACAACAGAGTTGAAATAACAAACCATTTTTTCTGAATAGTTATTAAAGAAAAGTTAATTTACTTTTAACACTCATTTATATGAAAACTCATTGTTACTTTGTATCAAAGATGTTAAAACAAAATTAGTTTACCTTTTAAATAGATTATTATTACAAAATATACCCAAAATAAACAAAATTGAAATATCTATGCTTTATCCAAATGTCTAGCAATAAATAAAAAATGCATGTGCTTAATATTTATGGATTGTGTCATTATAGTGTAGTTAAAGTCAAACGTTGCTTCGACATTAATATTATCGTTTTTATTTTTGAAAAATTAAATTATCAAATTGTTATCAAACAAGAAAAGAAATCGGAATCCATAGTAATCGTGTTTATTTCCTTCATCATACATCGACTGTGTATCATTTATAATTCTTAGCTTTATTTAAAAAAATGGATTAATAGAAATATAGAAATAAGAAGAAAGGCGGACAAATCTGATAGCAGTGTTTCCCCTTTTAAAACAGAGGAGCCGCCCTGTGTGCCAGATTTCACTAATCTGCCCGGCTGTACAATTGACGATGTACTGACAGAATGTATGCCAAATACCACTATCTGTGATGGGGAAGTAGATTGTGATAACGGAGAAGACGAGTCAGATGTGCTATGTGGTACCGGTACGCTGCACCTGTCCCTTTAACCCCCCTTTTTTCTCTTGGCTGTTGTTTATTCTTGTGAATACATTATAACTCAACGGGGCAGAAAACATAAAAAAAAATAAAGCGACTTTGAGAAGATCGATTGTAACCAGCAGTTTCCGAAATGTATGCCCTGAGTATTTTGATCGTCTAAAGGGAGCCAAATTTAGCATACATTTGTATGGTGGTCTTTTTATGCCATAATATGGTACCTATGGTGCCTGTGTCATAAAATTGAAAAATATTTAACAAAAGTCTATTAAAATTGTAATGAAAATCGCTTGTTACATAACACACAATACGGATTTTGGAAGAGAAGTGAACGAAATTGACAAATCAAATTTAATGTTATTGAGACATACATAATGTGGTATGAAAATGTGGATAATTGCTGTGCACCAAGGGATCACTTTGTGGAAACTGCTTTATACAATCTATCTTCTTACACTTACTTTTCTTGCTTTCTGTCTCTTTAATCGAGAAATGCCATTGGCCTCTATCTGTTATTTTGTCAATCCTGCCAGATATATTAAAACAGAACGGACACATCTTGTACACTGGGCATGTCCGTTTCATTATACCTGGATGTCTTAAGATTTACAATATATATGCCAAACAAAATAACGGCAGCGGATTTTTTGCTTCCATTTTCCTAATCACCAGCCACTTCCTCTTTTTAGTATCTTTTTTGTTTTTAGAAAAGTAGTATCCCTTAGTTGAACACTATTTCTCGTCTACACATGTATCAGTATTGTTCTTTTTTATCAACCGGCTAGATCTCTGTATTTGGGTTGTTTTGTCTTTTATAATATTCCCCGCTACAGTTTAATTGCAAAAAAGATCTCCAAAAAAATCTTGATTTTCCTCTTCTCAGGAACTTGTTTTCTCCTTTTACCTACTTCTCTGTGAGTAGCTAATGTATGCTACTTCCTTATAATGGTCGGATAAGGCTTGGAATATATATGTTATTTCTGGACAAGGTCGTGATATTAAAGGAAAAATATTAAAATCTATCAGATTGGATTCATATATATTTTCAAAGCAGGTTGCGTAAACTTGTAACCGTTCTTTTCGTATAAAATGATTTTCACAGAAGGGTTTCATAAAACACAGTAAAGTGACGATTCTAATCAAATAAACGCCACCACGCACCCACCTTTTCATTTCTTTTATACCATTGTCGAGATCTAAATAACTGAATAAGCTTCAAATTTTACTCTTGTTTTAATGCAAAAAGATATATATTTTTTTCGTTTGAATATTTGCAACGTTTGTGGCTGACTGCTGGTTTTATTGCAACTTACAGAAACCCCAACACCAGAAACACCAACCCCAACACCAGAAACACCAACCCCAACACCAGAAACTCCAACATTCCCAGGTTAGTAATCATTTATTTCATAGTATTTACTTAATTAGTGATAACAGTTTCTAGTTCAGGAACTTTTCCAGACTGAGCCCTGTACGCGAATGAAACCGACGAGCATCAGTCAGCACTAAAATTGCCTGAACTTGAACAGAAGACCAGTTGACTAAGTGGTCTAGAGCAGAAGGTCAGTTTGCTAAGTGGTCTAGAACAGAAGACCAGTTGGCTAAGTGGTCTAGAACTGAAGACCAGTTGGCTTAGTGGTTTAGAACAAAAAACCAGTTGGCTAAGTGGTTTAGAACAGAAGACCAGTTGGCTAAGTGGTTTAGAACAGAATGTCAGTTGGCTAAGTGGTCTAGAACAGAAGACCAGTTGGCTAAGTGGTCTAGAACAGAAGGTCAGTTGGCTAAGTGGTCTTGAACAGAAGGTCAGTTGGTTAAGTGATCTAGAACAAAAGACCAGTTGGCTAAGTGGTCTAGAACAGAAGACCAGTTGGCTAAATGGTCTAGAACAGAAGACCAGTTGGCCAAGTGGTCTAGAACAGACGGCCAGTTGGCTAAGTGGTTTAGAACAGAAGACCAGTTGGCTAAGTGGTCTAGAACAGACGGCCAGTTGGTTAATTGGTCTAGAACAGAATGTCAGTTTGCTAAGTGGTTTAAAACAGAAGGTCGGTTGACTGAGTGGTTTAATGTTTTATCAGAAAACATAGTTTATTTAATTATTTATGTGCCCTATGTTAATAAATAGTTAAAGCAAAATTCTGCTCGCACGAAGCTTTAGGACTGTTTTGTAAAGCAACGATCGAAATGGAGGAGATACATTTTAAAGAATTGGAATTAAAATTGTGAGCTATTAACGTAAAGTACATCAACAGATTGCAGAGGAAAATGGATTTCAGATTTAACTTTTCCATCAAAATGGGCTTCAAATGATTCGTATTTTTAAGCCAGAAGTCAACATCTTGCTAATTCATATGCAAAACAATTTGTGTTGTATCAGTTACCGTTTTCTTTAAATCTGTGCAGAATAATAATAATCTCGACAGCGACAATATACGCCTTTCAAGCTTTTGTTTGAAAGCCTGCAAAAACACAGGTTATGTTTCGGTATCTTATAATAATGTACAAAAAGACCACTTCTCTCATTGTGATTCATCTTTTGAAATATATGATTTAATAATTAAAGTAAATAACTTTAATTGTGCAGTTTGTACGGAGACATCTTATACGCTTGATCTGACCACACTTACGCTATTCTTCCTGGAGGAGACAAATCCTGTCAGCACCCGTGATATCAACCAGATTTTGCTGGGTGGAGCCGGAGATACTGTCGAAGCATTTGAGTTCCATTTAAACGATGATTTTAAGGCACCATTGGCGATGTCCTTAACACTTGTTGTCAATGCAAAAGCCCCTACTACACTGGAGGTCACTGCCACTGGGGAAAATGGAGAGACCAAGGTTAGCTATACATCTTCTAGCATCTAATTATGTATCAAAGTCAATTACAAGTAGGAGCATCAATGTGTTCTGTAGCCCATTTATTATCAGCTCAGTAGGCTTAATAACGGCGAATAAACAGACTCATTGGCTCAAAGTAGTTTTTCTTAACACCTTGAACAATTCTAAAAAAAATATATAGACTTGGTTAAGTAAACTTCTTTTTCTTAAACGGCATTTAGGAACTGATAACTGACAAGAGGCATGTGTTTATGGTATCGACTCCTTATAGGTAGATATCCCAATATAACGTTTCGGTGTATTTCCTCACACCATTGTTAAACTGTTGTGAAACGTATATATCTCAATACAACGTTTCGGTGTATTTCCTCACACTTTTGCCAAGCGGTTGTGAGCTGTTGTGTTTATACTAGTGACGTTGCTTTGTACACGAGGAAACCACACACAGAGTAAAGACTAGTATAAATACCAATCCAGTATCAAGTCAATGCCATTTGTCTGTATATTTATTCACCTTTATGATTGGAAATCTACATAGATTGGCAAGAGTCGTCCTATATTAGTTAAAGTGTTTTTGATACTCTTTATATGTTCTTCAGTAGCTTTACTAAAAGTTTTGCTTTATATTTTATAGACGGTGCCATATAACATCGCGGCAGGAGATGAATCTGTTAACTTGGTCTTGAATGCCCCTGGGAGTGTAGTGACTGTTCAATTTGGCAGCGAGGTTGCAGTTAATGACGCCACTTTAACTGTGTGTGCTGAAGGTATGCGTTTTGTACCATGACAATGTGTTATAATAATTGCTTTTCACCGTACAGAGCCTTTATTAACGTTATTATTTGGGTTAGTTCCTCATGTAAGACAACATTTAACCTGAAACCCCCCTAATTCAGAATGGGTCTTCTGGGGTTAAGGCCATTTCTCCTGTAGTTTGTGAATTTTAGGGGGTTTCCCACTGACATCATCTTACATGAGGAACTAACCACTATTTGTTATAATAAACTATTGAATAAGAACTTTTTTATGTTTTAATGCATCGTTTGTGTTAATTGTTTTATTTTTCATCTTTATATAGAGATTGTGTGCATCCAAAAACGGTAATTTAGGTCTCTTAGATTTCAAGTGTTTGGCAACAATATGTTTAATACTAGTAAACAATATATACAATTTATACTATAAATACAAGTAATATGATACAAATATTACATATAAAAAATATAATATAAATTTTTTTAAAAGTTTTAGATAATTAAGTATAATGCATTATAGATCTAACAAAATGAATATATTAATATAGTGCAAAAAAAGTCATTAATACCCTAAGAAATACTGTATATTTAAAATTCTTATTATCCTATCGCACAAATTATCTAAATGAACGTTTTTTTCACAATATTAAGATGACGTCTGCGCCAAAAAATTCCTTCAAGTTCAAATGTTTTCCAATGTTTTCACCACACTACTATCGTATTTTATTAAACATTTTTTTACTTACATCTGCAAAATGCAGGACATTGTTCTAACTAACACAGCAGCATGTTGACTTGATATATTGAGCATGTGTGAAACCATCATCCAGTTATGCTCTCTTCAACGTCCATGTCTACTCATAATCTGTAATCAACTTACCCACAAACTTCATTAAGAAAATTGTGATTATCTATGTATATATGGATATGGATTCTAACAATGGCTTAAGAAGCAGTGACTGGTATGATAAAACAATTATCATAATTAAGAAATATATAATTATAAATGCAGAGAAAGAATATTTACATGCCTTATTATATTATATATTTGTATATTCAAAGAAGGCAAATTTGACATGCCTCCACCAGGGATCGAACACGGGACGATTGGTTAACATGGCCAACACTCTATATAAACAAAAATACATGGGTAGATTGACGGCACTGCTAGTCAAAGGTCCCGGTGGAGGCTTATACAATATATATAAATAAACACATTCCCTATACTGACTTTGTTTTTGACTGGAATGTTTCTTTTTATTCCATGCATTCATATCTACTAAATATCAAATCTCGAGCACCAGTTCTCTATATTAGAAGGACGTGTGTTTTTTTTTACAGAAATTGTTCCAACACCTACTCCCGGAATTCCAACTCCAACACCAGAAACTCCAACCCCAACACCTGGAACCCCCACTCCAACACCAGAAACTCCAACACCTACACCAGAAGCTCCAACACCAACACCTGAAACTCCAACCCCAACACCTGAAACTCCCACTCCAACACCAGGAACTCCAACGCCAACACCAGAAACACCAACTCCAACACCAGGAACTCCAACCCCAACTCCAGAAGCTCCAACACCATATAGTTCGTACTATTTCTATGATAACTAGAACAAACTTATATATTAATGACTTCCTTCTTAAAATCAGATAACTATTTGAATAATTTTTAAGACAATTTGCTATTATACAGTATAAATATTGATTTAATGGCTTACTTCATATTCACATATCCAGCCACAATTTGTTAAATTACTATATGTATTATAATTTGACGGCTTCAATAACATTAATTTGAAGTAGTAGAATGTATACATAGATTTCAGAAAGTGAATTAATGATTAAGAACATGACAGAATACACTTGGAAAGAATCCTTCTTACAATGAGCCAAAGATAAATGAGAAGTGACAATTTTGCCATATTAATTCAACCCCTTAGTACTACTGAAACCTATTAGGCGCCGATTGTGACAACATTACCAAAGTCAAATCTTCAAGTTACTTGTCATAAATATAGTATAAATACATAAAATATATATTTTTAAAAAATGTTAGAATATAATGTTAATAATTTATTACAGTTACAAAAAAGACAATTAAATATATAGAATAATTAAAAGTACATTTTTGCACATATGTTTACTCATTGTCAAATGTAGTTATTGCCATAAATATGATATAAAAGAAATATATATATTCAAATTTGTAACAAAAGGCATGTATATAAATAAAATATAAGAAATATCAACGTTAAATATGGAATTGGTTGACATTAACATATAACTGTCATAATAATAAAATTCCAACTGAGATATAAATACGATTTTAACTAACATAAATATGACTTCAACGGACATCTATAAGACTGCAACTGACATAACAGAATACCGGATATGACCAAATATTGGTTTCTTGGGATTTCGAACCACTACTTGAAGCCATGTTATGTTGATTTAACGCGCCGAAAGAAACATACATTTGAAAGATTCAGAGCGTAACTTGAACTGCGCACGTTCGGCAGTCATATCCGGTATTTTGGAACGCCAGTTGCTGTCTTATATTTGTCAATTGAATCCCTATTTACATTTTTTTAAATATACTAAACTTTTATATCATAATTATGACAATAGCTTATATATTTGACATTTAGTGAAAATACGTGTCATTTTAATGATATATATTATAAATTTGCAAAAATGTTCTTTTGGTTATTTTAAATACCGGTATGTATTTGTTTTTCTTCTCCCTGTAATTAATTGTTTAACATATATATTTACATTTTTGTATATATATTCAATGTATTTATACCATATATTTGGCAATAACCTTAGATATTTCACATTAGTAATTTAGTCACCAACGGCGCCTCATAGAAACTTGTTTAACTAACCAAAAAGCAAATTCTTTGCTTGATTAAAACGAAATACAACTTTCAAATAAACCGTAGGAAATGTTTCTGCTGTTTTAATTAAATCAGCAATTTGTTGTGTCCTTATTACTTGCGACATTTCTACGTGTGGATTTTGTACAATTTTATTATATCTGTGCCATGTTGACCTACATTTTGTAGGTGATCTGTCACAAAAATAACAGAAGTAGTTACAACATATAAGAGTTTATTTTTATCATGCATAATATTTTTCAACCCTACATAAATAAAAATCACACAAGACTTTATGGATAAAAAAAACTTCTGTATATATTATAAAGCAACGTGTCGATCCAACTCCTAGGATCGTTTTCAAGCAATGAACGGAATAAATGCAAATCCTAGGAGTTGGATCGAAACGTTGCATTATAATATATCAGAAGTTTGTTATCCATAAAGCCTTGTGCGATTTTAGTCATTAGGTGGGTTTAAAAATAGCATAGATCTATAGTCACAGTGTGCTTTAGAGATACAAACAAAACCTAAAAAAAATAGGTTTGTTTGGGTAACCTGACCGACTGCAAATATTTGAAGTTTATGGTTTGGTATAATTTGTGTTTTTTTTCTAAATCAGACATGTCAGAGCTCCAGAAAGAGACATACATGTATTGATATTTTTATATGCCTTTCAAAAAAGTCACTAGAGTTTTGGGTTTTACATCGACATATTGAGAAGACTAAGTTTATGCAAAATGATGGTCAATAGAAACAGAGATATGTCCAGGACAAATAGCCTTGACGGCAGGTAATTTTAACAATTTAGGCAGATCGACATGAATCTGTTGAAAAACAGTTATGTAACACATAGATCTGCATAATGGTGAAGTATGCCTATGCTTTGTGTAAGTTTTAAAGTACCGTAATATGTTAGAAAGACACCAGGGCCTGCTCAAGGCCAAAAATTTAGGCACCCATCATTTACTATCTGAGCAAAAAGGGGGCAAGGGTCTTTTAGGGCACTAAATTCAAGGGGTTATAATTGAGTTTTTAGTGGAAAACTGGGAAATAATTTTTGTCTCAAAACAAAATTAGAAAAGTCAAATTTGTATAATAATTTCATCTTTTATGTTTATATAATTACTAATTGTTTCCTGCATTTTGTTCATCATTTTTACGTAAACCTGGAATATTTCACTTCTAACTTTAAATAAAAAGTAAACAAAAATTTTTTAAAAATATTTTTAAAAAATGTGGGGTGCCCAAAATTGTGCTGTGGTGCCCAAACCCGTTTAAATGGACCGGGGTTGAAACTTTGCCTGGATCAGGCCCTGCATAAAATTTTATAGATTCGGACTGGGCAAAAAATTGAGAGCTAATTTATGCCGAAATTTGGAGAAATCCGTTGAAACTACATGTATATTGCGTTGTTTATGTTAAGCTTACATACAAAGGAGACTGTTGTGTAAAGTTACAAAGTGATATGTTAATTTGTATGGACAGTCACGACTGGATTGACTACAAAATTGACTACAGAAAAGCTGCACATTTGACAGCCCCGTATAATGTCGCGATAATGGAATATTCCTTTCCCACACTTTCGGTGCTTGTCATTTAAATATAAGTGTCTGAAATTTGTTTGACTGAAATAAAAATTCTTCATGTGAAGCAATATATAACCGAATTCTTTGAGGAAAGGAATGACAACTGCAACATCAGGTATAGACAGGTATGTTTATTTTATTTACTGATCCACTGATGGCGATAAATCGGTTGGTAAAATATTACTAGAATACAATCCGCCGGTACAGTATCAGGGGTAGAAATTCGCCAAAAAATCTACTGGTCCTGTGGACCAGTGACTCATAAAATTTACT